>WBNM01022374.1:0-14183 GCA_013399055.1 Ramphastos sulfuratus | reverse complement strand
GAAGCCTTCTCTTCTCCAGGCTGAAGAGCCCCAACTCTTGTAGCCTGTCCTCATAGGAGAGCTGCTGCAGCCCTCTGATCATCTTTGTGGCCCTCCTCTGGACCTGCTCCAACAGTTCCATGTCCTTCCTGTGCTGGGTTGTGTAATGAAGGCCTCCCTTGCTGATCCACATAATAGGTACAAGCCACAAAAGGCACCTGATTCTTCCTGGTATGCAATTTCATTTGAATGGATGATAGAAAATACTTCTAGAATATGTCTATTTGCTAACAACAGAGAATGACTGATGTAGAAAACAAATGGCTGAAACTTGCTTTGTGCTCAGAAAGATGGATCTTAGTGGTAGGGGGGCTCAAGTTCTTTGTAGAATGATTTTGTTGTATGCTAACATGTGAAAATAAGCCATTGTGTTCTTTTGGAGGTTATGTATTTATCCTTTCTTAGGCAAAGAGAGAAATGGAGCATTGGAAAAGGCTTAGGAGTATTTCTCTCTTTCAGATCCCTAAAGGATTGTTGAACCCTAAACAAATTTTAACAAACAGCTATAGGATCAGCTGAAATACTTAGGATTTAAAACAGCATGGGGCATACCAGAAAGATTTGGCATTTCCAGCTCACATCTTCAGGGCTGAAGGAAGTGTTAGAGCTTTTCTGATCGTGTGATGAGTAACAAAGCCAAAAGCATCTAATTTCATTTTGCCTCACACATTGTTTGTATCAGTACTATTGAACAGAATTCTGACAACTGAAGTAGTGAAGCTGTCTTGGAGTACTAACATTGCTTACCTGGGAAGAAAAATGTCCACCTTTGTTCTCTTTAAGTTACTGGCCCAGAGTGTTATGGTTTTGGCAGAAAGGTGAGACTCGATCTGGGATAAAGATGTTCTCTTGTGGCTGGGAAGCACTAGGAACATGCTGAGTTTCTCTCCCAGGTAGGGTAACTCTACCACACTGAAATTCTCAAGAGCTGCAGTTTGGAACTGGCCTGTGGGTGGGCAAATACAGATCATATTTCATCATTCAAATGGGGGGAAAAAACCCAAACCAACATCCCAAGCATGGCAGATGATTTTGAACTCCAGTGATGGGATATAAAGATTTGTCTAGTGCATGGGCTCTTGCAGTCAGTTCATGTTGTTCTTAACTCACAAAATTAGCTCATCTGAATGAATCTGACTGTGTCAAAACAGAGAAACAAATTTGTATATACCTTGGCAAAACAATGCCAATGGCAGTACTTCACAGGATCACAGGATATTAGGGGTTGGAAGGGACCCAAAGAGATTGAGTCCAATCCCCCTGCCAGAGCAGGACCATACAATCTATTACAGGTCACAGAGGAAGGCATCCAGACAGGCCTTGAAATTCAATGATCTGTCTTGTTTCAGCTATCCTCAGAAGTCTGCCCAGCTGCAGAGAGTTCACACATTTCAGAGCAGATGAAAAACTCAATCAGGTATTTTGATTCACTTTCTTTTTCTGTGTTAATATTTAAGGCTCCAGCTACTTAAGGGTGGTAGGATGGAGATCTTGTGTTTAAGTGAATGACCAGATAAGCACAACTAACCTTTTCACATCAAGTTTGCAAGGGCTCAAAAGTAAATATATGGCCAGTCTGCAGCTCAGCTGTTGAATTTCTGATCACTGGTCATTACCCAAAAACTCTGCTTGTGTAAGCATCAGCAGCCCTCCTGATTTTGGTCATTTTAGAACACTTATTTCATTGGCTCACCCTGCTAAAAGAAGTTTGGAGAAAATAGCTCATAGCTATTTGTTAGTGATGCTGAACTAACAGCTATGTGCAAGTGATGCTACTCTGGATTTCACAAGTAGCAAAGCCCTTGCAGTGAGCAGGTGATACAAAATCAGGGTGCTGAAATGTCACAAGTTGTAGTAGTGGTGTATGTTGTTCAACAGTGAAATTAATAAACTTAATGAAGAGTGCAGGTGTAGAGTGTATGGGAATGTTCCAAGTTAGAAGTGTGAAACACTCAGAAACTGGCAACTCCAGCAGAAGGAGGAAGTGTGGTGTACCCACCACAGATACTGCAGCAAAAACAAGCTTGGAAAAAATGATAAACAGGCATAGAAATAAGGGGACAACTGCCTGCCTGATGTGAATACATCACAGAAAAGGAAAGTGCTTTAGCCATATAAACAAGAGGGAGAGGAAGGAAGAACAATGCTGCTGAATTTTCATAAAACAAGAGAATGGTAAGGTTGGAAGGGACCTCAAGGATCATCTAGTTCCAACCCCCTGCCATAGGCAGGGACACCTCCCACTAGCACAGCTCACTCAAGGCCTTGTCCAACCTGGCCTTCAACACCTCCAGGGAGGGAGCAGCCAAAACCTCCCTGGGCAACCTGTGCCAGTGCCTCACCACCCTCACTGGAAAGAACTTCCTCCTAACATCCATTCTAAATCTCCCCTCTGGCAGGGGGTTGGAACTAGATGACCCTTGAGGTCACTTCCAACCTTACCATTCTATGATTCTATGACTTTCATCAAATACAAACAGTGAAGTTACTATGATTAGTGGAGTGATGGAAATCAAATGACAGTTCAAAACCACAACTAAGTGTGTACCTGTAGAGATTTCCCTCCCCTTGATATACCTATACATCAACTGAAAAAAAGGTGGAGAAAAGAAAAAAGGTCCAGATGGGGTCAACCTTCAGTAACTACCCCCAGATGATTCTGTAGTGGACCACACAAGGTATTTTTAGCAAATAATAGAAACACTAAGAGAATTTCATCAATCATAGATACAACCTATTAAAAGTGTTACATACATTTCTGGTTACTTATTTGCAGATAAGATGAATTTGAATTGGGAAGCTACAGAAAAGGACTAGTAGAGAATTGGAGTATCTTTTCCTTTTTAATAGATTAGAAGAGGCTGACATCTTCATCTTACCTAATAGGAAATTGAAAGGCAGCTTGGTGCATGGGATATATATTTGGGAGTAAATATTTAAGCTGCTGAAAAATTATTTTACTGACACGGTGCTAAGATAAGTTGGCCTTGGAAAAAATTATATTTGGAATTAGGAAGGTTTTTATCCAAGTGCAGTCCTGAAATTTAGGGTAGCAAGGAGCTGTTTTGTATTTAGAGATTGTAGAGCTAAGTGGGAGAATTCCTGGTGGTAGAAAATTAAGCCTACAGCATGAGTTCTCTGAGTAACCCACATACTCCAAACTTCTGAAAGGAGCATGCACTATATTCACATGGTATACAAACACATACTAGATCTGTATTATGCTGTTTTAAGCCCATGCTGAGAGCACCTACTGATTTACTATAAGGGCCATAAAAAACTAGCAACTCTTTGTTGCAGAATTTGGCTCTGAAGATTTGCAATTTTATCCTTAAAACCTTGGAGAAAGCTACAGACAGGGAGGGATGGGTGTGCGGTGCTGATGCTCCCAGTGGTGCTCACCTCACTCTGGGGCTCACACACTCAAGGAGCAAACAGTGATCCAGGTCTGAAGGGCATGCAAATTTTTCAACCACCACACAAATTAAATTAGTAGGAGCTTGATCTTGTTTGAGTCTTAATTGCCCCTCTTTCATGGGTTCAGACATGCTTCCCAAGGCCCTCCCTTCTTAGGCAGCTTTAAGTAACAAGCTCCTTGTTATTGCAAAGGACGTTGTATACTGTGCTGGTTTGAGGCTAATTGGAATATTTTAATGGAGAAAATTATAGGCTGTGAAAAGCAAACAAAGGGGAAGTCTTCCTCCATTCATGGGTTGGTGAGAATGAAAAGAAAAGAACACAAAACATAGATAAGGCACTCTCCTAGAGAGTCTTGAGTTCTCTAGCTGCAGGTTTTGGTCTGCTGGCCTCTCTGCTAATCTAACTAATCACTCTACTTCTAACCCCCCTGGCTGATCCTCCAAACTCACCTTGTGCATAAGCCAAACGCTGGGGTAAGGTAGAGGGGTAGGGAGAAGGTGGAAGGGTGGTTGGGAGCCCCTCCTGGGGTCTCTGATTTCTGGGAGGGGTGTTGTGTTTCTGTATTACCTTTAACTTGTCTATTTCTGTAAATATTCCTGTATGTTGTGTATATATCTGCTTGTACATTGTGCTAAACTGTAAATAGAGCTTCATTCCTTAACTTCCAGCCAGCTGAGTCTGGTCTGGGTCATTTTACAAAATGTGGAGGGGTGGGGAACTCCCAAACCATCACATATACAAAGGTCCCTCCAGTCTGTATTTTGCCCTTCTTCTGGCACGTTACCTTGGTGGGTTTTGGTTGTTTGCTATAGCTGCACTGAAGTGCAGACTGTGAGGAACAGGGCATGGGCAGTAGGTAATTTAGGAACCATTTTGAACCCAGGGTTTGTTTCATGATTATCTGGGATTATAAGGAATCAATTTGGTCTCCCAGGCAGTCTCTGAAATTTCTTCTGAGACTTCCAGCATCTCAGTGCAGCAGCTGTGGAAATTAAATAAATAAAACTGTTCCATGTTGTACAATAGAGCAAATTTAGATCAGGGGCTGTTACCGTAGTTAACTTCAACTGTGTGATGCATTGTGGCCACTTTCAGGGTTGAGCCCTCTGCCGTGGTGAAAGGCAACATCTGGGTGTCCATAAAGGAAAACTTCTTTTGCCAGGTGCTTTTGAAGTACATGGTGCTCACCAAGGCAACCCGGCTAAGCGGTGACTCGGCGCTCTCCAGCAGCATGCCATGCACATCCCCATCTGTATGGAAAAAATGTGGGATGGGAGATGCATGCCTAAAGACCAGGTCTGTGTGAGTAAATAAAGCAAGTTAGGACAGCTTTCCATCCCTAAGAGCAAGAGGCACAACTTACAATGGCACTGCTAAACCTTCTAACTTCCACTCCCCACCTGCACGTGGACTTCATTGGAGTTACCTGCTGGTGCATGTTCTCCCCTGAACCAAGCTCAACTTAGTCAATGCCAGGGAATAGAGTTGTGCTAGGGCTGTGCTACTCACTGGACAGTGTGGATGACAGCAGCCCAGTGCTCAGCACTATGCCCTTTACCTAACTGGACTTCTAATATGCCCACAGATATTTTGCAGTGGTTCATCTTTAGCACCAGAAACTCCTCATTGAATTGTGATTACAGATTGCTTTACTAAACAACTAAGCTAATATCCTAGTTCTTCCTCTTTTATTTAACTGCCAATTCAACTGATCCTACTTTGGGTGTCTCAAAGATTTTTTGAAAGTATGACTTACTTTCAATTTGATGCTCTCATGAGTACCACAGTAAGAAGTTTTAGTTCCTATTTTTAAGGCAATAGTTCTCTAGCATGAAGCTGGATCATTTGTTGCTGTTCATTTGAGAAGCACACCATTTATTTTGTCCTTAATAGCAGCTTTAATGTGTATGTTTAACATCACTTTACATGTTGATGGCTTAAGTCGATGGGACAAATTCGGGGCTTACTTGGTCTACTACTTCTAAGGACCTAGATACACAATTTTTTTTTTTCATTAACAGAATTTAATTACTTTTCTTGCTTCTGTGGAAAGTAAATTCACTTTATTTTCCATTTTGACTTTTTAAACTCGTAGTTTGACTGCTCAGCTTACAGCCCTGCATGTTACAGCAGCATGAAAGCATTCAACACAGAGAGCTTGGTCCCTGTGGAATTTGGCTGCTCCTCATTAAAACTGACAATACTGCAAAGGATTGCCACTTAAAAACAGGCAGGAACAAGGCCATGTGGTTAACAGCGTGACACTGCAAACTTACACTCATGGATTCAGACCTATTTCTTCTCTTTCCTCACATTAAAAATGTCTTTAGCACAAGACTTAGATTTCCTAGCTCCCAGCCTTGGTTTGGACAACACAGAGTGGTGACAGAAAACAACTTTATACTTTGTTAAATGCAGGTCACCACAGGATGTTAGGGGTTGGAAGGGACCCAAAAGAGATCAAGTCCAACCCCCCTGCCAGAGCAGGACCATACAACCTATCTCAGGTCAGAGAGGAACACATCCAGACAGGCCCTGAAAGTCTCCAGAGAAGGAGACTCCACCATCTCTCTGGGGAGGCCGTTCCAGTGCTCTGTGATCCTTACAGTAAAGAAATTCTCCCTTGTGTGGAGATGGAACCTCCTGTGCTGCAGCTTACATCCATTGCTCCTTGTCCTATCAAGGGAGTAAGTGAGAAGAGCCTGTCTCCCCCCCCGACCCCTGACACCCAGCCCTCAGATATGAATAGATTTATTAAGTCCCCTCCCAGTCTTCTCTGCTCCAGACTAAAAAGCCCCAGGTCACTCAGCTTCTCCTCATAAGGCATGTGTTCCAGTCTCCTAATCATCCTCTTAGCCCTCCTCTTAGCCCTCTTGAGCAGATCCCTGTCCCTCTTGAACTGGGACATTATTCTAATTGTATGATGTATTGCTGTGTTACCTCCAAGGTTATCAGTGAGCCATTCCTGCATCCGAGCTGCGGTTCTGTTGGGATCAGTAAAGTTGGTTTGCTGCAGGCTGCTGTTTGCCCAGCGTGCAGCATGTGCAGTGAAGACGGGTGAGAGCTGCACGCCGGCGTCAATGAAGAAGGAACATGCCAGCTGAACCACTGTGCCTTGGCTGGACTCGGTCACTCCTTTGTACACTGAGTGCAAGAAATCCTGCACACTTTGATCTGCCAAGTGCGAGAGGAGGTAAAGTGCAGTTAATCACGTTAAGGCTCAGGACAGCAGGGGCTACACCAGGGCTCGGGTGCTCTAAACTCCAGTGCTGACACTGATGTTCTCTGAAAGTTAAAACACCGTAATGACAGAAGCACTCTTGACTATTCTTGTCAAGCAGTACTGTCAAGGACGGTTGATGTGGGTTTAGGAGTTCCCCGCCCCCCCACACTTTGTAAAATCACCCAGACTAGAACTCAGCCGGCTGGAAGTTTTAGATGAAGCTCTATTTACAGCTCAGCACAATATACAAGCAGATATATACACTATATACAGAAATATTTACAGAAATATACAAGGTAAAGGTAATACAGAAACACAACACCCCTCCCAGAAATCAGAGACCCCAGGAGGGGCTCCCAACCACCCTTCCACCTTCTCCCCACCCCTATACCTTACCCCAAGGTTTTGAGGATCGGCCAGAGGAGGAGTTAGAAGAAAAGTGATTAGTGAAATTAATTTGCCGGAGAGGAGAAGCCAGAAGTTGCAGGATAGCCCCAGACACTGTATCCCAGAGCCCGCGACAAGCCCAGCTGCCTTATCTTTTGTTTTGGGTTCTTTCTTAAGCATAACAGCAAGCCTATGAGTGAAGTAGACATCACCGTTGTTTTCTTTTCACAGCCTATAATATAATTTTCTCTATTAAAATATTCCAATTACCCTTAAACCAGCACAACGGTGATGCATTTGGCACAGGAAAGTACTCTTCATGTTGCCGTAGAAATAGGTATGTCAAGCGGCTGATTTCACATCAAGCTCGCACCTCGGTGGAGCTCTGGGTTCCCACAAGAGAGTCCAGGCACCTCTGGCTGTGACTGCCTAAGCTGCTGATGCTGCAGTACTGCTATGTCCTCCTGCTATTATTGATGCCACACACCCCAGGAAAGGTACCTCCTTTACTGCTTCAGGTCTGCCTCTGTTACCTTGGCCCTTGTGTCATTTCTTGAAGGACAGTGTCCCAAACTGACCCAGTGTTCCAGTATCTGAAGGGGGCCTACAGGAAGGCTGGGGAGGGACTATTTATAAGATCTTGCAATGACAGGATGAGGGGCAATGGGTTTAAATTGGTAGAGGGGAGATTTAGATTGGACGTTAGGAGGGAGTTCTTTGCAGTGAGGGTGGTGAGGCACTGGTACAGGTTGCCCAGGGAAGTTGTGGCTGCTTCCTCCCTGGAGGTGTTGAAGGCCAGGTTGGATGAGGCCTTGAGTAACCTGTGCTAGTGGGAGGTGTCCCTGCCTATGGCAGGGTGTTGCAACTAGATGATCCTTGAGGTCTCCTTCCAACCTTACCATTCTATGATTCTATGATTCTATGAGCCCTGACAGTGCTAAGCAGAGCTGATAGGTTGCTTCATGTGTGTTACAAGCAACTCTTCTCTTTGTACATCCCACAACAGTGCCTGCGTTTTCCAAAGCACAATTATATTTCCCATTCGTTATCCTTTTGTTTTAATTCCCAAGAACTCTCAGACCCTTTCCTAAAAACCTATTCTTTGGTTTATTGTTCCTCAACTTGAATGGCTGATGATTCCTTCTAAATGTAGAAGTCTGCACTTGTCCTTATTGAATTAAGTCATAGAATCATAGAATGGTAAGGTTGGAAGGGACCTCAAGGATCATCTAGTTCCAACCACCTGACATAGGCAGGGACACCTCCCACTAGTACAGCTCACTCAAGGCCTCCTCCAACCTGGCCTTCAACACCTCCAGGGAGGGAGCAGCCACAACCTCCCTGGGCAACCTGTTCCANTTTGTGTTTGGGATTGTGCCTACCCAGGTGCAGGACCTTACACTTGGCCTTGTTGAATTTCATGAGGTTGGCCTGGGCCCACCTCTCCAGCCTGTCCAGGTCCCTCTGGATGGATCCCTGCCCTCTAGCAAGTTGACTGTGCCACACAGCTTGGTGTCATCTGCAAATTTGCTGAGGGTGCACTGATTTCTCTGTCCATGTCACTGACAAAGATGTTAAACAGCACTGGTATATCACTGTACAATATTATTCTTAAGGTTCTTTCTTAGTAACTGTGCCCCTAATGTCAAACAAGATATGATAATCCTTGTATGAATTTACATTGTTTAAAATCACCCTTCTGAATTTACAGAAGCAAGAGCCTTATAGGCAAGTCTTCATTACATCAGCTGCTCGTAGTCTAGATGCACTGTCCTTGTGTCAGTACATGCAGCTGTGCTTGTAATCAGCCAGAGCTGGCTCTTAACTGCTGTGCTCTACAGAATGGTAATGTCACAGAGCTGGCTCTTAACTGCAATGCTCTACCAAGGCAGGTTGCAGCACAAGAAGGGGAAATTGCTGTAGGTTTTATCTTTAGTCTTCATGTGCTGGAAGTAAGCTTTATGCTAAGAAATAGCACTGTCATCTCTATGCATAAGTCTTGTATGTAAGCTGCAAATTTTGAAGATGAGGCAGTCATCTGCTTTTCATAAACATTATGCCCATAATGTAAAATAGGTTTTGGCACGTGAAGTGAGATGGTAGGATAATCCAGAACTAAAATGAAAACAGCATCCTTCCATTCAGCTGACTTAATGTTAGATTTAAAGACATCTGCCTTTTGCATATCCCTTCCAGATTCCCAGTGAGTTTTTATTTTAGCCTGCTCCCAGGGAAAGATGCAATTGCATCATCCATCTGTCAATGTATGTATCTCTCTCTGCCAGTCCCCTTCTAATAACTTTTAATCTCTTTGGACAGTGGTAATAACATTAGAAAAAGGTGCAAATTCTGAAAGAGAACTCAGTTTCTAACTGTTTCATCAAATGTCTTGATGGGATAGGAAAGAAAATGACTGTCCTCTGCATGGCACTTCCTTGCGGAGGGCAGGGGGCTGGAACTAGATGATCCTTGAGGTCCCTTCCAACCTTATCATTCTATGATTCTATGACACAGGTGAGGCCAGGACACAATGGACATGATGGACCTCTGGGCCATCTGGACCAGTTCTGCTCTTCATGGAAATAGTTTTTCTAGATGTAGTTGTATTTTGGTGCAGTAAAAGATTAAACACTGATCAAGAAAAAAGAGAAACAGTAATGTGTCTCACATACTCCCTTGAGTTTCCTTTCTCCAGCTGATACTTGGCTATCAAAGATGGAGAAAACACTCCAAAGATACATCTTGCAGTGAGAGAGAAGACAGAAATTTAGTATGATGTGTGCAGTGACTGTCTCCTTAGTAGAGTTGTGAATTTATTGCAAAATGCCAGACAAGAAATAGGGTTTTTTTAATCAGTACATTACCATGAATGTTGTATCCTAAGGCATTCTGCAGCTCCGTAAAGGTATTTCCTCGAGCTCCAAACTGCAGCAGCTCCAAAGAAATAGCCACACTTGCTGGAGAGACTACCAGATTGGTTCTGTTCTCTGCTTCAGATAAGTGCTGGTAGAGGTTGATGGCAAATTCAGTCTTCAGCTCTTTTAGCTCATCATAGGAGACACAGTTTCTTTCGGTTAAGCAGCAAGCAGATAGGATGAACGCAGAGAAGAAAATGGGCAACATGAAGGTGAGATGAGAATGCTGCCCACCAGATAATTACACCTGCAATTAATAAAAAGAAAAAAAGAAATTTAGAAAAGCAGTAAGCTGAGCTGGCAGAGGCACTTGCCCTTCTTATCAGTGTTATTACTTGCAATAGTAACTATCACTGTTAAAATAGTTGTCCAGATCTACATGCTGATGACTCCGTTGACTAACGAGAACTGAATTTTGCAGAATGCTGTGCCCATGTAAGATGGTTGGCCATTACAGTGCATGGAGACACAGAATCCCTTGGTTAAAAAATTAGCTGCCTGCACAGATGATGGGACTCCTTAGTGCAGTCCCCATGCTGCCACAGCCCCTTTCTGTCCCCAGCAGAAATGGGCTCACGTCTAGCACAACCAGAGGTAAGGCCACCCCTTGGGAGGTGCAGGTATCTAACTGAAGACTCAAAGCTGGACTTTAGATCCAATTTTGCAAAAGATTGGCTTCAAATTTTCCCCCAGATATTACTTCCACGAAATTTATTCCAGTGGGGAGGTGGGGAAAAAAAAAAAAAGGAAAAAAAATTTGCAAAATGCTGTAGTGCTTGCAGGACAAAATCACTGCTGTGGATTTCTATGTGGAAATCAAGCACTGGTCAATGGTATCTTAAGAGACACAGATTCATATTTAAAGGAATAATGCTAAAATGACAGAATAGCTTTCTTCACAGAATTCTGCCATTTGAACAAGTATATTCTAAAAAATACTGCACCTTCTTTCACTCCAGGATTTCCTACAAATCTTTCTCCATGCCCTTTGCTCTAGAGAGCACCTCTAATGCCTCTTACTTACTCACAGTTAGCTCTGTTAAATTGTCTTGCCTTTCTGTGTCCTTCTGGGTGTCTGAGTGGAAGCTATGTACGTCTTGTCTCCTTCTTTAATAGGTAGTGGAGTAGGGACTAAGTCATGAGACTGCATTTAAAGGGATAGTAGTGATCAGAGTCTCTGTCGGCGATGTCTGTACCACTCGGTCCAAATTCCTGTAGGCTACAAGCTCTATGGAGAGCCAGGCAAAGCAGCATGCCACTGACTAGCAAATCCAAGGCAAGGAACAAAAAGGTACACATGGAGATACAGTTAGCAACTTCCTTGCAAGCCCTGCTTGAGCCTCATGAAACTTGTGACCTGCTGGTACTAAGCAAGGCATCTCCTATCTCTCTTCCCACCCCCCTCTTTCTATTATATGAATTCCATTGATTCCTCTGCCACAAAGGGGAAGAGAAAGGGCTCTCTGTGTACCAGGCACACAGCTACTTTTCTCCCCCCCACACTTTGAAACCTTATTCAGAAATCCCATGCAATTAAGATGTCTTTATTTGCCTTTTTTTTTTTTTCCCTTTAATGCCATCCCAATAGCAAGATTTTCATTCACTCTTTAGTTTCCAGGAGGAAAGAAACAACAAAGAGGTGCACTTGAAGGAGATTGGAAGAGGAAGCAATTGCTTTGCACCAAAATCAGAAGACCTGTGCTGGTGGCTGCTTTAAAAGCAATTGCAGCTGTCCACAACATTCCTCATGTGACAGGAACAAAACCTGTCCATCATATTCATAGTTTCAGCCTCACAGCTTCACAATGGCACCTAAGGCAAGTGAGGTTTTGAGGTTTTGACTTTAAAAATTGTGTAAAACTGCAGCTTGTTGACTTCATGGAGTTTGACTTGATATCCACTTAGCTATTTTACAGCATCCATACATTCCTGTGTTTAGGTGCTATCATTTCATCTCTACAGGGGAGTAGAAGCCACACAATTGAATTAGGGCCCAAATGGAAATGAAGCAATGGGCCTCCCTTTACCTGTATTCATCCTATTCCTGTCTTTCTGCCGTCTTTGAGATAATGACAGAATAGACACTCTAGGATCCTGGGATTTAGACCATATTCCTGCTGGGACAAATGAAGGGCAAGAATTTAGCCAGTTCCAGCCTAGCATACTCAGGCTGAAAATTACATTTATAGAATCATAGAATGGTAAGGTTGGAAGGGACCTCAAGAATCATCTAGTTCCAACCCCCTGCCATAGGCAGGGACACCTCTCACTAGTACAGGTCACTCAAGGCCTCGCTCAACGTGGCCTTGAACACCTCCAGGGAGGGAGCAGCCACAACCTCCCTGCAGGCTCATGTTGAGCTTTTCATCAACCCAGACCCCCAGGTCCTTTTCCTCAGGGCTGCTCTCCAGCCATTCACCGCCCAGTCTGGATTTGTGCTTGGGATTGTGCCTACCCAGGTGCAGGACCTTACGCTTGGCCTTGTTGAATTTGGACATAAGAGTTTTGCTGAATGAGGACCTCTTTGCTGAAGTTATCATTTATAGTGTCCACTGGACTGGAGATGTATTCAGGAATGAAGCAGAGGCCACCAAGTGATTTCTTGAAAGGCTTGGAGCTGTCATTAGATAAATTAACTCTGGTCATTGGTGAGGACTGTAGAGCTGGATTTCATGTGATGTTCCCAGAGGCTCCAGACCCGATAAGACATTTCCTCTGTGCCCTAATACTCTTCTGTGGATTTATTAAGATTTGGAAAAAAGATAGGGAGCCTTTGAAGGCTTTAGGCATTACTGTCAAAAATTGACATTCAATTCCCACATGGCAAAAATGTTGCTATTCAGATTTGGGGTAAGTATTTATGGATCATGTAATTGAAAATTTGACCCACTATAAATGTGGTGCATAAAAAGTGTAGTTTCTGTGGGAAAGGGATAAAGGCAGCATTCTGGGTCTTGTCTCATCATAGATGGAACTTAGAAATTTAGGTATTTTTTTCAAACCCTCCCTCTCTGCACCTGATTTACAAAAGAAAAGCTGTGGAGAAATCTTAGCAGCAAAACCAGTGTTTGCAGACAAGGAGAGAGGACTCAAGAAAACTGAAAATGAAACAAAGCTGCTCAAAGCAGCCATGGGGAATAATAAATGTGTTTTACATACAATGAGTAAAAAATAAAAATCTACTAGGGAATTATTAGACAGCAAGCAGTAGAGTAAGAAAGAGTCAGTGAAGCTAGCTGTGGCTAAAATGAAAGTGCAAAAATAGTGGGGGAAGGCTATGAACATTTACCACGGTGAAGGCCAGACCCAAAATCATCATCCCTCTTAAGTTCAGCAGCCTAAGTTTTAAGTTTCTCTTCCCTGAATTGGGATCCAAAACTGAGAACTGGATGTCTGAGGAGAANCACTGTATGCAAAGAGCCACAAATTCTCTTTTTTCAGGATTTTGAATGTTTTTTTCATAGAATCATAGAATGGTAAGGTTGGAAGGGACCTCAAGGATCATCTAGTTCCAACCCCCTGCCATAGGCAGGGACACCTCCCACTAGCACAGGTTACTCAAGGCTCCTCCAATCTGGCCTTCAACACCTCCAGGGAGGGAGCAGCCACAACCTCCCTGGGCAACCTGTTCCAGTGTCTCACCACCCTCACTGCAAACAACTTCCTCCTAACATCCAGTCTAAATCTCCCCTCTGCCACTTTAAACCCATTGCCCCTTGTCCTGTCATTGTAAGACCTTGTAAATAGTCCCTCCCCAGCCTTCCTGTAGGCCCCCTTCAGATACTGGAAGGCTACTCTAAGGTCTCCTTGAAGCCTTCTCTTCTCCAGGCTGAAGAGCCCCAACTCTCTCAGCCCATCCTCATAGAAGAGCTGCTCCATCTCTTTTCAGATTCTTTAAACTTGCCTGTGTCCAGGCATCACATCCTGCTTTGGGTCTTACCTAGCTATGCAGCACAAGGCACTGAAGAAAGTACTGACAGATTTTCTGGCAATAATTTTTGACTGGAAATGCATATAAAAAGGAAGGCAACTGATTGGTCCCCAAGATAACTCTTCAAAGACAGAAAGAGACAGAAGTATTTTGAGAAATGCTTCTTGACATTGAGATAACTTAAACTGAGATAACAACTTAAACTGAGGATGTTTGGGAAAATGCAGCACTCTCTGAGAAGGAAAACAGCAAAGAGCTGGAAAGCAGC
>WBNM01022373.1:92128-115575 GCA_013399055.1 Ramphastos sulfuratus | reverse complement strand
CAGCCTGTCCAGGTCCCTCTGGATGGAT
Source organism: Ramphastos sulfuratus (assembly GCA_013399055.1). NCBI lineage: Eukaryota > Metazoa > Chordata > Aves > Piciformes > Ramphastidae > Ramphastos > Ramphastos sulfuratus. The sequence continues at coordinate 115,547 of WBNM01022373.1, read as the reverse complement.
CCCTGCCCTCTAGCAAGTCGACTGTGCCACACAGCTTGGTGTCATCTGCAAACTTGCTGAGGGTGCACTGATTCCTCTGTCCATGTCACTGACAAAGATGTTAAACAGCACTGTCAATAAATGAGAAGAGAGATGTTGATGGCTGCAGTTGACTGAACATCATCTACTCGTTACTGAAGTTTAAGTTACTATTTCTATCAAATCCTTTAACTTTAAAATGGAAGTTTGTGATGATTTAGTTTATTCCTTATGGTATCAGAATGTGGTGACAGCTTAAGGAAGAAAAATAACATACTGCTTCAGGGAGCAAAACCAGAGTACAGAATTTTTAATGGTTTTAATTATATTACAGCACTGTTGGTCTTTTTCCTAAGTATTCACTCCTCATATTTTTCTTTTGTTAGCAGTCAGTTGACAAGGGGAAGCTCTTATTCCATCTTCATAGTATTATGTTCAATTTTGTAAATTCCAGTTGGAAATATTTTATTTATCAGAACTATATGGAGAGTTGTTAAGTGGGTCTTCATTAGGTTCATCTTTTAAAAGACCTGTTTGGTTAACAGAAAAGTGTATAACTCCTCTTTTTCTGTCCTCCCACATTGCCTTTCCAGGTAGTAACTCCTTGCTGCTGGGCAGGGGAGAGATATGACATCAGGATCTGTGCAAGGGAATCCTGCAAAGTGAAATATATGATTATGAGCAGTGGTAATGATGAAATCGGTGACCAAGTGCTGGAGCAGCCCAAACACATGTGGGCTTTGGGGGATTACATGTCTCAGACAGTGCCAACACCTGCAGGATAATGCTTTCACACTGTCTGTGCTGGTCCAGGTGGCATCTATTTGCTTAAGACCCTGGCATAAGTACAGGGCAGGGAGAAGAGATTTGAGTAGGACCCTATCTGGGACAAAGGGATCCACTTGTGCACAGGGTGGTTCCTTGAGAGGAAAGCAGCAGCATAAAATCGTGGCTTCAAGGGAACATTTTGAGCTTCTGCAAAACTTTGTCAGCTCCTGTTGGGACCTTCAAACTGTCTTCTCTCCCTACAGACAACATAAACCCTGCATGGGCTTCAGGCACAGGGAGGCCCTGCTAAATATTCGGTATGACTGACATTTCTGCCAATGTACCTGTGGCAGGGAACTGACAAGAAAAGGAGCTTTTTTGTTAGATGGTTTTAGATTAAATCAGCTTAGAACCAAACCAAAGGGGGGAATCACAGTATCACAGTATAGCAAGGTTGGAAGAGACCTCAAAGATCATCAAGTCCAACCCATTACCACAGACCTCCAGACTAGACCATGGCACCAAGTGCCACGTCCAAACCCACCTTGAACACCTCCAGGGACGGTGACTCCACCACCTCCCTGGGCAGCCCATTCCAGTGGGGAATGACTCTCTCAGTGAAGAACTTTCTCCTCACCTCCAGCCTAAACTTCCCCTGGCACAGCTTGAGACTGTGTCCTCTTGTTCTGGTGCTGGTTGCCTGAGAGAAGAAAGCAACCTCCTGCTGGCCACAACCACCCTTCAGGTAGTTGTAGACAGCAATAAGGTCTCCCCTGAGCCTCCTCTTCACCAGGCTAAACAATCCCAGCTCCCTCAGCCTCTCCTCATAGGGCTTGTGCTCGAGGCCTCTCACCAGCCTCGTTGCCCTTCTCTGGACACGCTCAAGCACCTCAATGTCCTTCTTAAATTGAGGGGCCCAGAACTGGACACAGTACTCAAGGTGTGGCCTAACCAGTGCAGAGTACAGGGGGAGAATGACCTCCCTGCTCCTGCTGGCCACACTATTCCTGATGCAGGCCAGGATGCCATTGGCCTTCTTGGCCACCTGGGCACACTGCTGGCTCATGTTTAGGCGGGTGTCAATCAGCACCCCCAGATCCCTTTCTGTTTGGCTGCTCTCCAGCCACTCCGACCCCAGCCTGTAGCTCTGCATGGGGTTGTTGTGGCCAAAGTGCAGCCCCCAGCACTTGGATTTGTTGAACGCCATCCCCTTGGACTCTGCCCATCTGTCCAGGCGCTCGAGGTCCTGCTGCAGAGCCCTTCTGCCCTCCAACCCACCAACATCTGCCCCCAGCTTGGTGTCATCTGCAAACTTGCTGGTGACTGTCTCGATGCCCTCGTCCAGATCATCAATGAATGAGGACAAAGTTTGCCTTTTGCAAGGAAGCCCTGCCATTATGCAACCTCCAGCATGAAAAACTGCACTGTGGCTGAAATCCAGCCAAGAAAGTGTTGAATAAGGTGAAAATTATGTAGCAAGGTTTGTGTGTAGAGGCCAGGTCTTTAAAGATATTATCTATCCATCTCATCTTTATTTCCTGCATTTGCTGCAACTGAATGCTTGAAAGAGAAAAGGAGTAAAAAAACCTCCATCTTCACAGCTGGTAAATCTACCCTTATTATGCTTCTGTTCCCCAAGACTGCTTTCTGATCTGGAGTTCAACAACCATAAGTGATTTTTAAATATTCTTTTAAAACATCCACACATGTATTTAATGTGTTTAAGACTGAGAGAGTTGGGGCTCTGCAGCCTGGAGAAGAGAAGGCTTCCAGGAGACCTTAGAGTAGCCTTCCAGTATCTGAAGGGGGCCTACAGGAAGGCTGGGGAGGGACTATTGACAAGGTCTTGCAATGACAGGACAAGGGGCAATGGGTTTAAAGTGGCAGAGGGAAGATTTAGACTGGATGTCAGGAGGAAGTTCTTTCCAGTGAAGGTGGTGAGGCACTGGCACAGGCTGCCCAGGGACGTTGTGGCTGCTCCCTCCCTGGAGGTGTTGAAGGCCAGGTTGGACGAGACCTTGAGGGAGCTGTGCTAGTGAGACGTGTCCCTGCCTATGGCAGGGGGTTGGAACTAGATGATCCTTGAGGTCTCCTTCCAACCTTACCATTCCATGATTCTATGATTCTATGATCTTCATGGCTTTATCAGTATACCACCAACTCATACAATGACAGTAAAAATCATGGGGTAGGTTGTCAGGAAACTGGAGATGTCTCACTACTGAAAGTTATTACCACCAACTCCACAACATTAAGGGATTGTCTTGATTCACTTGAACTTGCCCACGGCAAGGAAACTGACTGGATGATCTCTTGAGATCCACTCTGTTGCTTCACTCTGTGATCTCATCATGGATTTTCTAGTGGCAGTATAGTGTTTGTTATTATTTACTGTTTTGCCAAGTAACACATCAACCTTTGTGAAATGAAGGAAAGGCTGAGAGATTGGGTTGGATTTTTTTTTTTTCTAGAGGACAAGAGATGAAGGGCAACGAGATACATGTTCCAGAATGCAAAGGCTGTAACAAAGAGAACACCAATTAAAATTGTGCCACGTGGTTGTTAGGAAAAGGTCATCAGGAATTTAGCTTAATTTGAAGAAAGGAAGATTTGGGTTCCAAAGCAAGTCTCCAGCTATGAGCTTGATGAAACACAGCCTGCTTAGGGAGGTTGTGGCTCTCTCTCTATTCTCACCTTCAAGTGCAGGTGAGAAGAACATCTGTCAGGGGTCATAGAGAACAAATCTGCAGTGAAGGACTTGGAGGTGTTAGCTGATCAGAAATTCAACATGAGCCAACGACGTGTGCTTGCAGCCCAGAAAGCCAACTGTGTCTTGGGCTACATCAAAAGAGACATGGCCAGGAGGTCAAGGGAGGTGATTCTCCCCCTCTACTCCATTCTGGGGAGATTCCATCTCAAGTATTGCATCCAGATCTGAGGCCCTCAGCGAAGAAAGACATAGACCTGTTGGAGAGAGTTAAGAGGAAGGTCATGAAGATGATCTGAGAGCTGGAGCAGCTCTCCTATGAAAACACAGATTGTTGGAGTTGTTCAGTGTGAAGAGGAGAAAGTTCCAGGAAGACCTTACAACAGCCTTCCAGTACTTAAAAGGTGCCTAAAAGAAAACTAGAAGGGGCTTTTTACAAGGGCATGTAGTGACAGGACAAGGGCAAATGGCTTTAAACTAAAAGAGGAGAGGTTTAGATTAGATGCAAGGAAGAAGTTCTTTTCTGTGAGGGTGAGTAAACACTAGAACAGGTTACACAGAGAAGCTATGGATGGTCCCACCCTGGGAGTACTTTAGGGCAGGTTGGATGGGGCTTTGAGCAGCCTGGTGTAGTGCAAGGCATCCCTGCTCATGGCAGAGGGGTTGAAACTAGGTGATCTTTCAGAATTTTTCCAACACAAACCATTCTATGATTGTAATTCTATGACAGTCTCCTTATTGCCCCTGGCATGAAGAGAATCAGGTGAAGCTGTCATTTGCCTTTTCTGGTCTTTTGTGTATGAAAGAAGTGGCAGCCATGGGTGAGTTGCTGTGCTGACTCCTAGCAGGTTGGCTTTGAAGTGTCGCATATGAGAGGTGAAATTCGGGCTCCTCCAAAGTGCTGGTTTTCAGCTATCCCACCCCTCCTGGCCTGGGTGTCCTAGTGGGCTGTGCATGATCCCAGTGCTCAGGGCATCCTTGTGGGTGTGTATGCCACCCAGGACATAGAGCAGGCTGTTCAAACTGACTGCTGAATGCTGTAATGTGCCAAGTTACCTGTTTCAGTCATGGCCACTGGCCTGAGCTGTAGCCAGCCTCCATGGTTTGAACAACATAACATCTGCCTTGCTCAGGGAACAGGTAAATGTGATAGCTTCAAGCACTGGAATTGAAAGGGATTATGTGTGAAGTGAAGCCTGGCAAAGCACCCAGTCTGCTCTGCTTGGCATAGCCCACTTGAAAGCCTTGTCCAGCAGCTCCTCAAGCCAGCACCCACCACAATGAGACAGTGAGACAGTCTCCTCTGGTCTCCTGTTCAGCTGGCACAAGGTGTCCCTGGGAATGCAGACTACTGAGTCTGGCAGGGCATTTCAGGTGAGGATTGGATATACCTTCTCTGTTCTTTCCTCTGAGGAGTGCATTTGGCTATTTTCAGAGGTGGGATACTGAGCTAGGCAAGGGTTTAGCTCAAACAAGAGGGACTGGCTTCTTCCCAATCACCTCCTTCTTGCCCTCCTCATCCACCACGATACTAAGGCCAGGAGGTACAGCAACATAGGATGAGCAGCCAGCTTCTGCTCAAACTTATGGGAAATGTCTCCTGGTTTCCCTAGGAGTAGAATAAAAGCCATTATGATGCTGCCTTGGCCAGCTTTCTCTCTTTGATTATAAAAACTTACTGGAAACAGCTTATGTATCAATACAAGGGCTAGTGAATCTAGCAGTCACTTCTAGCAACCACTTAAGGGAAATACTTGTAATGCTGAAAAAGCTGAAATCTCTCTATTCCCTGCAGTAGTAAAAGCACCATAAATAGATTTCCTAGTCAGGCACTACCCTATTTACAGCAACCAACTCCCTGCAATTATTTAATGCATAATTATGAGTTTAAACTGGCAGAGGGAAGATTTAGACTAGATGTCAGGAGGAAGTTCTTTCCAGTGAGGGTGGTGAGGCACTGGCACAGGTTGCCCAGGGAGGTTGTGGCTGCTTCCTCTCTGGAGGTGTTGAAGGCCAGGCTGGACAAGGCCTTGAGTGACCTGTACTAGTGGGCGGTGTCCCTGCCTATGGCAGGGGGGTGGCACTAGATGATCCTTGAGGTCCCTTCCAACCTTACCATTCTATGATTCTATGATTCAAATCCCAATAAACGTCTCACTCTGGAAAATGGATTCCAGTAAGCACTTGCTGGTTTCAATGATCAAGGAATGAAGCTTGATGCCAACCTCCAGTACATGGGTCTCAGGCATGGAAGCACCCCATACCATGCCTCCAGTATGCAAACAGATATTGGTCCATGTATAGAAAGGCTGAATTTAAACAATGAGGGCTGGGCCCAAATACTCATCTGTGAGTTAATTGGTGCCCAGGTGTTTGTAGGACTCGGACTTTATAAATCCCAGGATCTTCTTTTCCTCATCATGAGTTAGTTCATATGGAAGCTGAATTTCACCCGAAAGGATGCCCCAAAATATCCTGTTTGAGCCATAGCAGGAGCAAGGCAGAACAAGTAGCCCTCTAAGGAGGTCACTCCAAAGGGCAAATGTGCGTAACCTCTGGAAGCAATTACTGGCACCCAAATAAAAGGGCTGAAGCAGTGATTTGAGCAGGAGGCAGTAGCTGAAAGGAGCAAGGTCCAGGCAGGGGAGCCAGGGGGTAAAAGAGGCTCAGAGAGAATGCCAGGCTCCATAATGTCTCTGTTGAGAGCACTGATAGTAGCACATCCACTACAGAGACTGATCTCAAAGGGGTCTTTGTTAGGAGAGTTTTGCAAAACAGCTGTGTATTTTTAAAGTTTTAATTATTAAAATATTTTGCAAAGACTTCTTGCAAAACTGCCCTGTTCTGTAGAAAGAGGCTTGGCAGGCCAGGACACTGAAATGCCAGACCCAGGTTTCAGTAGGTCCTGTAGCAGCTGACACAGCGTAGTGGCTAATGACTGAGCCATGCCAGCTCTGATTGAAAACTAGAGCTAATTTAAAGCTAATGCAGTGCTGAATGCTCTTATTGGTCTGGCCACAGGGAGCCATCTACAGAGCATTTTAATCTTCTAATTTTCTTTAATGCCTTCGTGTCTCATTTTAGAATAGAGCACATCCTGCTTTTCAAGTTCAAGATCTATTCTGAATTCATTTACAAACTAGGCAATGTGAAGAACTCACTACAGCTAATGTCTGATGCTGCCAGTATTTATAATCTGAAGTGTATTTCTTTCTTGCATTCCTCTGTATGCTTTGATCTACCTCCTGCAGTAAAAGCACATTTTTAGCAGTTCACTTCAAATGGGAAATGAAATCAGAAACCAAATCAGAACACTTTCTGCACTTTATCAAACGTGATTTAACTTTTCTCGGTTCTGTATCTACGCTTTTGTAACCTTTTTAACTCCTTCCCATCTCTCTTCCCCACACCCTGCTGGCTCTAGTTCATTTCACCTCTAAAGTTTTGCAAACTTGTAATGTCAAAAAGCAAATTTTAGCCCAGGAAACAGCTTTTCAGTCCTCACAGCTATGCGGTGTTGGGTTTTCAAAAGAGGCCAACTTTGCTGTTGGGATGAGACCAGACCCTTTGTGTGCTGTGATAGGAACTAATAGGAAAAACAATAACAACAATAACAACGAGAAAATTTGGGTCAGATCCACACCCCACCCCCCCAGCTACACCCTTGTGGCCCTGGGGATTTATTCCTTGTTCTGTTCCAGAGCTAAGCATTGAAAGCCTTAACATGCCCATGTAACTTCAGATAGGATTTGGATGACCAGGCCACCATTGTCAAGCTTTGGCCTCCTGATTTAACATGAATATTCTGTTGCTGTCTTCTCTGTAAAGGGTTTCTCCATATGGACAGGCTTTGCCTCTGAAAACTGAAAGTGAGAAGGAGCCATCTCAGCCTCCTGTGCCTCTGCTCAGTCCTTCTTGTGTGCGTTCAGGCATGCGACCTGCCATTCCCCTGGAATCATTTCAAGCCACTGAATCAACAGAACTAGTTCACAAAGTCTTTGACTGAATTTATCCCCTTCTGTTTTTAATAATGTGGCAGGAACAGGACATTACCAAAACCTGGTTCTGGAGCCTTTCTGAGCCCTAATTCTGATTACCACTCAGACGGCTTTGTGAGCTGCTTCAGAAGTGCTCTGTGGGCTGGAAATATACCACCAGTTTTCTTCTTTGTCACTGTCTCTTCGGGGATAGCAGCAAAGTGCTCTGTGCTGCTACTGTGCTTGCAGCTGAGCACCTGCATAGGCATCTCCTGCAGCATGTCAGACCTTGAGCTACAAACCTGGGAGTAGAAGGTTGTGTACTGGTATTTGGCAGTCAAACAATGCTACCATGTCACTCCTTTTTCCTTAAAGGACATGCTTTTAAATTTAGAGGGGTCTATTTTTCTCATGTCCTGTCTCCTTGTGGTTGACATCCTCCATGTCATCTCCTTGGTCAGATGCTCTTAGAAGCATTTCACTGCACTATCTTCTCCNCCTCCTCTGGACCCACTCAAACATCTTGTGAGTCTGGCAGTACATGACCTTTGCCACATGTTGACTTTCCAAGGTTTTCCAGAGTCTTTATGAAGCCATCTCTTGTTCTTTATACCTGGGTTTCTTCCAAGGGTTGCTCTACTGCCTTGCAGCTCTCTTGACAGCATTTCTAGTGGTCTCCCACCAGAACATCAGCCTTCCCAGTCTCTTTTACACATGAGTTTTCTACACTCTCAGACTCCTCAGTTGGTTGATATTATAGTCTTTAGTTTTTAATGCCCAAATACTGTGTGTTGTCATTGCAGCTCAGCTGTTTCCTTTGGTTCCTCATCATGAGAAAGCTGCCTTGCGCCATAACTATAACCCAGTAGTGCTTTGCTTTGCTCCCTTTGGTCTTCTCATAGGCTGAAAGTGATTTTTGTATCTTGAATCAATATCTTTAAGATTATGCCTCGGGAGATGCATGATTCAATGAGTCTTCTGTAGATCCTCAGGTGCCACTGTGAACACTCATATAAGGAAACACTCTCTTGCCTCCTTTCTGGGACATGGAAAGAGGTGCCTTTTTCTGCCATCATTTCCTGTATGCCACTTAGAAAGTGCAGGTATTTCATGCATATATGGGACTTTTCACAGCACAGGGGGCAAGTGTCAAGGTTATCTTGAACACATATACAAGGAACAAACCCCACCACCAGGTGGATTCACTACATTGCATTTTCTTCCTTCCTATATCATAGAATCATAGAATGATAGAATGGTTTAGGTTGGAAGGGACCTCAAAGACCATCCAGTTCCAACCCCCTCCGCTATAGGCAGGGACACCCCCCCCTGGTACAGGCCACCTCCAGGGAAGAAGCAGCCACAACCTTCCTGGGCAACCTGTTCCAGTGCCTCACCACTCTCACTGCAAAGAACTTCCTCCTAACATCTAGTTTGAATCTCCCCTCTGCCAGTTTAAACCCATTACCACTCCTCCTGTCATTGCGAGACCTTGTCAATAGTCCCTCCCCAGCCTTCCTCTAGGTCCCCTTCAGATACTGGAAGGCCAATACAACGTCTCCTCAAAGCCTTCTCTTCTCCAGGCTGAAGAGCCCCACCTCTTGTAGCCTGTCCTCATAGCAGAGCTGCTGCAGCCCTCTGATCATCTGCGCGGCCCTCCTCTGGACCCGCTCCAACAGTTCCATGTTCTTCTCGTGTTGGGGGCTCCAGAACTGTAAGCAGCTACATGTAAGTAGCTGCTATGAGCAGTTTTTGCACTGACATTGGTAGCTGAATTAATCTAATTTTTTTAGTGGGACTTGCTTGGGCCCTTGTGGTGGGTTAGGAACTTTTCCCCCCCACACTACTAAAATTTCCCAGACTAGCTCAGATGACTTAGAAATAGGATGAAGCTATATTTACAGCAAAGCAAAATTCACAAGCAGATATACACAACATATTTACAAGTATTTGCAATTATATACAAATTAGAAATAACACAGAAATTCAAACTCCTTCCCAGACGAAGGAAACTGCCCAGAAGGGGCTCAAAGCTACCCTCTATTTCTCCTTCTGCTTTCCTAGACAGACAAANTCCCAGACCAGAGTGGGACAATTTGTTGACATTTTGGCCTTTTATCTCTCTCAACAAACCAATGAACGATACAGACTTCATCATTATTTCCTTTTCACAACCAATGATCTAATTTCTCTCATTAAAATATTCCAATTAGCCTCAAACTAGCACAGCCCTTAACCATGAGTTGGTCTAAAATGTCGAGTTATCTCATCCATACAGCCCTTCTAGTCCTGTATTGCACTGTCTGCACTGCTGTGATGTCAAAGAAATGGTTTCAAGGCAGGTGAAGTTATCTTGACTCTAAGACAGTCCAATGATACTCTAGACCTGAATCCATACTTGCACAGTAGTCAGGATCAAAGTGCAAGTTGCTCAAGGTAATTTTACTTTGGTTTAGGTAACACAGTCAAGGTGTGGCTGCAGGAACTGCTATCTGAATACTTCAAGTCCCTGAAGGGTTACTAAAGCTGATGTTACCACCTCTCCTCCTCCCAGAGGAGGCTATTACCCAGACTGTTTAGGGTGTATGTGCTTGTTTGGGAGCCACCCCAACTAGGATAACTCTTATTTCATTCAGCCTCAGCTTTTGAACTCTGAGTCAGGAATTACTTCACTATAAGGCACTAAGGCTTCTGCTGTGCATTGTGATCTTTATGCCCTTAAACCTCCAGGCATGGTACCTTTTTTTCCTTCTTGTTGCATCCAGTCCCTCTCAAAATGCTCTTCTGCAGTTGTCTCAGCCCTGGGAGGAGAATGTTCTCAGCATGGAGGTACCTGTCAGCGACCTGTTTCAAAAGTCCCTTCAGGACTCAGCCCTGGGAAGAAACAGTTTTGGAAAATGTTAAAGGGATTTGAGCTCCCACTTCTTGTACAACCCCACAAGCCAAAGCACCTTGACACTGAGCTGTGAGATAGATGTACTAAAGGAGGCTTCTTCTTGCCCTCTGACTCAGCTGCTCTTTTTCAGTTTTAATCCTGCAGTCCCTGAGAGCTGGTAGCATTTCTTGTGGGGTTGCCTTTTCCAGCTCTTCATTTAAAGATACCAAAGAGAAAACAGCTCCCTCCAAAGAGGCCATCTGAGGCCTTGGATCCCTTTGAGAGCCCAGGGAGCCACAGTGGGATTAAGTCAGTGGATGCCCAAACCGCACCTCTCCCCTGGGCTGCCTTTGTTCAGGCTGTGCTGACTGTGGGCACTGAGGTGGTGGGCAGCTTGCCACTCTCCAGATGGACTTGCTGGTTCTCATTTTCTTCTTCTTTTTTTTAAAATTTTTTTTTTAATTTATTTTTATTATTTATGTTCCTTGCTGTAGGCTAAATCATGGTCTTATGGAAGCTGGTGCAAAACTCTCACCTGTGTCTTGCAGACCCGAATTTGGCCAGTGAATGTGTTGTGGGACAATATTTGTATTGAGGCAGATATTTGAAGACTTGAATTGTCTCCCATAATCTTGGCTGCTGTAGCAGCTGAACTAATGCCAAATCCCCTGAATGCTGACTAAATTATCCATACTCTTAACACTGCGCTGAAGCACCCAGATACACGTTTTTCCCTTGGAGTTTGTATGCAGCTTGATGTGTTAAGGTCAAGATCCATGCTCCAGAGAGAAGCAGATGGTCTCCTGAGTGATGTGTTTTCATTCACTGAACATGAATATGAAAAAGCATTCTTGTTTTCCAAGTATATGAAAGTCAGTAATGTAGAACAGTCTCAGGGAATCTTCACATGTGAATATGTTGCAAGAATTTATATTGGTCTTTGCACTCAGTATGGATTCCTAAGATTATATGATACCCAAACACTATATGTCATTGTTTTTATTAACTTGGTTCAAATGTCAGAGTCATGTCAAAAGGCTGTTTCAATCTGTGTAGATTTATAATAGTTCTGACTTTCATAATGAACTAAACTAAAGCAACCCTGGAGTCGGTAAATACTCACTTTGCAGAAGTCTCTATGTATTACAGATGCCAAACACATCAGAGATATTCTAAAGTGTTTATGATGTAGCAAAGCTGTCTTGCTGAGGGAATATAATGAAGACAATTGCTGGAAACTCTGTATGACATATCATGGAGTTTTAAAGTTTGATCTGGCTCTCACAGCCAGCATCCTTTCTCTATGCCACCTTTGCTATCAGGCAGTTCGAAGGTCTGCACCCTTTATGAACTTTCTTCTCCCATCCCCCAGCCATGNTGAGTGAAGTAGACATCACCATTGTTTTCCTTTCACAGCCTATAATATAATTTTCTCCATTAAAATATTCCAGTTAGCCTCACACCAGCATAGAGGGAAAGGGGAATCAGTGGGACACCTCATTACACCTGCCCCATGGTGAGACGCTGACGCACTATTTGGTCCAACCACAGGCAGAGTCACCTCGATGGTTTCCCTGAGCCTACACCAAACAGAGAGGTCAGTATCTGTTCCCTCTTCACAAAATAGCTGTGTTTGAGAGGGCAGGGAGGAACATTCAAACATTTTTAATAGCATACATCTTCAGAGTGGCTCCTTCAAGTCTTTATGGGCCAGTGGAAAGACACCCATAGATTTCGGGGAGATCTGGATTAGACTTTAAAATTGCTTGTGTGTCTAAGAGGGAAACAAAGTAAAAAGTCAGGGGAAAGGCTCTTAAGCATTTTTTTTCTCCCTCTCTTAAGCATTTTTTTTTCTCCCTAATCCCTCACCTGTATCAGCTGTTGGAAAACATCTTGCCAAACATCCTCTCTCATCATGCTCACTACAGAAATTTCCTGAGCTCATCCAGCCAACCAAAACATTAATTTCTACTAAGACACACACAACCCCCCACCTTTCTCGCCAGCTCAAGTAACATTAAACATTTTACTCAAACACAGAAAAACATGAGGATTCAGAACTGAGGCTGCTGCTTCTCTATGAGCTCTGTGTATTTTTAATGATTCTGGCTAAAGATGTGAGGTAAGGAAGAAGTGGAAGTGAGAGCAGTGAATTCCATGTTGAAAGAGTCATATGCAGGTTTTTAACAGCATTTTTAAGTGTACCTGAAGAACTGGCAGTTGCATCCATTTCATGCACAGAAAATTGCATGGTTGTGCAACTACAACGAAGAAGTAACTGCGAGTGCTGTGTAAAATGTCATAGAATCATAGAATGGTAAGGTTGGAAGGGACCTCAAGGATCATCTAGTTCCAACCCCCTGCCATAGGCAGGGACACCTCCCACTAGTACAGCTCACTCAAGGCCTCCTCCAACCTGGCCTTGAACACATCCAGAGAGGGAGCAGCCACAACCTCCCTGGGCAACCTGTGCCAGTGTCTCACCACCCTCATTGCAAAGAACTTCCTCCTAACATCCAGTCTAAATCTCCCCTCTGCCAGTTTAAACCCATTGCCCCGAGTCCTGTCATTACAAGACTTTGTCAGGAGTCCCTCCCCAGCCTTCCTGTAGACCCCCTTCAGATATTGGAAGGCTACTCTAAGGTCTCTTTTATAAGGAATGTTTTGACCTTATCCAGGTTTCACTGGATAGAACCATAAACCAGCCAGGATCTGCAGGCCATTAGCAGTTCTGAGTCAGCCAGAAGCTTAAGGTGGGAGAGGCAAAAGCCAGGGCAGCTGACCTGAGCTCTCTGTTCATTTAGGCACTTGCCAAATGCAAATAGACATTACCTGCAAGTTCTGCAAAAGGGCCCTATGGGAATCTCTGTTAAAAATATGCCTTTTCATGGTCTTCAGATGTTTCCTCAGTTTGTTCTTTTTTTTTGCTTACTTTCACCCCCCCCAACATCTAATCCATGTAGCATGGGTAAAAGTAACCTTCTGACAGCCTGAGGCACCCCCATAATCAACAGTTTGTTGGTTCTTAAGAGCATTAAAGCCCAGAAATGAATGTTTCAAGAAACTTTATCTGAGAGCTGACTGACTGATGGATGGAGCAAACCACAATGGCAGGCATTTAAAAACCCAGCTGGCTGTGCCACACTCACACTCTTGAGTGTGAGCAGAATGTCTTGTGCCTCCCTTGAAAAGCCTTGCAGCACAGTCGTGCCTTTATGAATGTTGATAACTGGGTTGCACATCATGCATTTGAAATTCCCCAAGACACTAACCCCCTGATTGTCTGCAATTTTTTTAATGTGGATTCTTTTTTCTGAGTGAGATAAATGTTTGTAGTTGCCAGCATACACTAACATCACGGGCTGAAAATTGATGTTAAAACATTGCTTTGCCTTGAAATAAAAGGAAAAAGCTTTTTTAAATCACAAATTGATCTTTTGCTTGTTTTTTTTTTTTTTTTGAGATTATTGTTAGAGCTCTACTCTAAGCCTGCTTTTAACCTCTTTTGTATTAAAGCTTACTTGTTTCTTAAGAAAATAAGTTCCCAGAGGCCTTGTTTGCCCAGTATAAGCATTGTAATAGAGGCCACAATATATGGGATTAACAGAGAGATCTCACTGGGCTTATTTGTTGTTTCTTTGGTTTGTTTGGTTGTTTTGTTTTGTTTTGTTTTTTTGTTTTTGGTTGTGTTGTGTTTTGTTTTGGTTTTTTGGGAGGGGGGGAATGTTGTTTGGTTGGTTGGTTTGTATTTTAGTTCTGACAGACATGTTAATTTAATGAAAACATTTTTGTCAGGTAAAACTTATTTCAACTCATTCCTAACTATGACCTTAGCCCAGTGATTGTGGCAGCAGCTTGACTCACCAGACCACTGAATATGCCTCCCAGGCTTGTGGTGTCCCAGTGCAGATCCTCAGAGCCTCTAGCAGCAACACCACCTCCCTGTATCACAAAGAGGGTAAGCTGGGCGTAAAAGGATGGAACCCTCAGAAGCCAATATGGTGAAAAAGACAGTACATTGTGCAAGACATTGTGTTTCAGTTCCTTCCTGCAGAATTTTCTTGCCCCAAAGCTAAGCCCTCAGAGGCAATTTTGAGATACAGAAACTGTGGTTTGAGGGTACCTAGGGAAGTGGGCTGGAATATAGCCATACGAGCCTATAGGCTGGTCATTCCATGTACCATGGCAGAAAGTTCTAGCTTCTCAAGCAACTCTATTATTTTAATCTTCTTCTGCACTGTGTTTCTAAACCTCTGAGGAGCCATTCTGATGTTCACTCAATTTAGCACAACTCAATCACACCTTTCAGAAAGAACAGTGTGACAGACTACACACATATTCAGACACTTTATAGAGCTGAAAATTGATTACAGGTCTCACTCTGCTTCTGTGCTGCTAGCATAGGCTACCCTCTTCTACAGCCACACAAAGTTACTGCTCAGCTTGTGATCTACTATGGCCTCTAGAGGGTTTTCTGCACCAATTCTGCATCCTTCAGTATACAGGTAGTTATTCCTCATGAGGTGCAGAATCTATTCAGTTGCCTCTAGAGTAGCATGCTTTTCTGTTAGACCTTAGAAATATTGCCTTGCCAAGATCATTTCGAATTCTAATCCTGTCCTCCAAACTCCTGACAATCCCTCCCTGCTGGCTGCCATCTGTATATCTTCTCTGTTCCATCATCTGGGGCATGAATTATAATACTGAACACAAGTAAACCTGGGAGAGGCTGTGCTGCACCTAGCCCATATGTCCTTCCACTTTGACTGTCAATACAATATTCCCTCCATACAGCCTTCCTGGCCAACCATGTCTACCTCTGGGTTGTGCTTCCCAAAGACGACTTCAGTGACCATTTCCCTCATCAGAGACAAAAGCAACACTAAAGTGAAAGGCTGTAATTCAACTCCTTTTGTCTCTCCATGCTTGTGTTTACTGTTACTAAATCATTATTCATTACAATAACAAATTCTGAGAGCAGTAATTTGAAAGGTGCATAATTTGTTTGGAGGTAGACAAGACACTTGCCCTTTCTTTGTCTCCTGCCATGGCCAAGGCAATCTTTTTCTGCAGGTGGTGCAGAATAGCACGTCACACTAACATCAATGAAAATATATTAATACAAAATGTCCAGATGTACTTGAAATCTTTAAAATACATTTCTGGGGAGCTTTACTTGTTTAATAATTTTTTGTAAATTCTCTTGGGATTTGTGTTTCTGACACCTCTTATTATTTTCTATTGTTGCTTCTCTCCCCTGCTGCCCCGTGGCTGTTCTCCTGAGCTCTGCTCCTAGAGGCTGGTCTAGCAGGTAGCCCCTTCCCCTTAGTAACATCATGTCTTCAGTGCTGAAGGTTTCTGCCCCTTCTCAAAAAGTACTATTAAACTATATACTTCCTGGTCTGAAGGTTCAAATTAGCTCTGTGCTATGACAGCAATTCTTCAATTTTCCCCTCCTATCACTCCTTAAAATCCCTCCTCACGCTGAGCTCCTACAGTCTCAACCTTTGGGCAAATGAGAGCATTTTAGTCTATAACACAATATGGTTTTCAGGATCCCTTGTGCCTTCCTGGCCTCAGGGTAGAGCTGGGAAGCAAACAGCCCTCCCAGTAGTGATGGCAGCAATGAGGGGCTGAATGCTGGGCTAGGTAACTCTTCATCTGCTGGGGGAAGCTTGAATTCTGGGCTTGTAAAATTTCCCTGTCATTATGAAGTCGCTGCAGCAGCTCAAATCTAAAACCTACCCAGGCAGATTAGGAATGTGTCAGATGTCAAACCCCTCAAAAGTCCTAATACCTTACTGCCCTTTTATGTGGTTTAAGTCCTGCATTTGTTTTGGAGCCAACAGACAGTGCCAGGAAAGAAGACGAAGCAACATTTCCCAGCCCTCCCTTTGTAAACCATCATTGCACAGTGGGAAACAGGAGAATTTACTTTAACTAAAGCCAAGTCAGTGGTTTAATCTTTGTAAACATGTCTTAAGTGCTCTACCTCTTATCTTTATGCCATGGCTTTTTTACCAAAAAGAATGGATAAAAAGCTCTTCAGCCAGAAATATCACAGTAGTGACACAACAGTCATCAATCACTCTTCTGTGGAGCTCTCCATGTATGTCAGTGAGTCTGTGTGTTTTTGTGCTCTGATGTTGAATCAGCTACTGGTGGCCCACAGTGCAAACAGAGGCTGCTCCTGCAAATGTCAGCACACTTTAAATAAGAAGGAAAAAAAAAGAAAGAGAGAGAGAAAAGAATAAGTAGTAAAAAAGGGGGGAAAGCCATGTTTAACAACATCTGGATTATTCTGGATTGCCTGGTAAAGTCTTTCAAGGAAGGAAAGGTCTTGTGGACACTGAGGGTGCTGCAAGCTAAGCTCATGTATATGTGTGGGTACACACAAATCAGATAAATGCTTTAAAATACTTTTAAAAGATTAAATCATGATGCCAGCTCTGTTTGCTACCTTATCCAGTCTCTATGGATGCTGATAGCTTGCTAAAAGTAGCTGTGAGAAATGGCAGTTCGAAGGCTCAGCTTTTATAGA
Source organism: Ramphastos sulfuratus (assembly GCA_013399055.1). Lineage (NCBI taxonomy): Eukaryota > Metazoa > Chordata > Aves > Piciformes > Ramphastidae > Ramphastos > Ramphastos sulfuratus. The sequence continues at coordinate 98,661 of WBNM01022373.1, read as the reverse complement.
ATCATAGAATGGTAAGGTTGGAAGGGACCTCAAGGATCATCTAGTTCCAACCCCCTGCCATAGGCAGGGACACCTCCCACTAGTACAGATCACTCAAGGCCTCCTCCAACCTGGCCTTGTTGAACACCTCCATGGAGGGAGCAGCCACAACCTCCCAGGGCAACCTGTTCCAGTGCCTCACCACCTTCATCTGACACTTCTGGAAAAGTATTTCCTTTTTATTACACACAGATAAATATTTCTATGTAATTTTCAGAGGGAAAGATGGCCCCTTACATCACAAATCATTCCTCAGCAAAGAGCAAAGAATGTAATATAGAATATGAGGAAATGTGAGGCACAAAATAATACCACTGTTTTTCATGCAGCACTGAGTAGCTGGACTTCTAAAATGAAACTGAGAGAATGACATGTAGCACTGATGGACCAGAAAAAGCTAACAGTGAATTCCTGAGATAAAAAGGGAGCTCCAGGACCTGCTCTTTCTACATTTGTGTGAGGCAGTGATATTTACCTTATCAGTCTGTGCTATGCAGATGAAGGCACACAGAGGATGTCCTGTGAGATGCTGTGTTCACAAAACCTTTCTTCAAGTGCCTCCTCCTTTTCAGTCCTGTTTGTTGTATTCATAACAATAAAATGCAAATTGTACACTAAACCCACATTTTATCCAGAAGCTTTGTGGCCTATCTGCAGCCACACCATTTTGGTTTTGAATTCAGAGGGGATCCCTCTGTGCAAACAAAGAGCCTGTGCATCTTCTGAATCCCTTCTGAAGGAAGGTACTACACAATGGTGACATGTTATGGGTTCTTGAAGGTTATTTCTGTTAAAGTCTGCAAAACATTATGAGACTGGTTTCCAGAGGAGCCAGCAGAAGATTTCCTCAGAGTATAATCAGCTGTGAAAAGAACTAAAGGAGATACATATGGCGAATGTCTGGAGAGCAGCCCTGAGGAAAAGGACCTGAGGGTTTTGGTTGATGAAAAGCTCAACATGATCCTGCAGTGTGCATGCACAGCCCAGACAGCAACCGTGTCCTGGGCTGGATCAAGAGCAGCATGGCCAGCAGGGCAAGGGAGGGGATTCTGCCTCTTTGCTCTTGTGAGACCCCATCTGGAGTACTGTGTGCAGCTCTGGAGCTCCCCACACAAGAAGGACATGGAACTGTTGGAGCGGGTCCAGAGGAGGGCCATGAAGGTGATCAGAGGGCTGGAGCAGCTCTCCTATGAGGACAGGCTACAAGAGTTGGGGCTTTTCAGCCTGGAGAAGAGAAGGCTTTGAGGAGACCTTAGAGTAGCCTTCCAGTATCTGAAGGGGGCCTACAGGAAGGCTGGGGAGGGACTATTTACAAGGTCTTGTAATGACCTTAGCCTTAGACTGGAAGATGGGAGATTCAAACTAGATGTTAGAAAAGGGTTCTTTTCAGTGAGGGTGGTGAGGCACTGGAATAGGTTGCCCAGGGAGGTTGTGGCTGCTCCCTCCCTGGAGGTGTTCAAGGCCAGGTTGGAGGAGGCCTTGAGTGACCTGTTCTAGTGGGAGGTGTCCCTAACTATGGCAGGGGCTTGGAACTGGATGTCTTTGAGGTCCCTTCCAGCCTAAACCATTCTATGATTCTATGATTATATTCTATGATTTTAGATATATATATAGATAGATATAGATATAGATACAGATATATATAGATATAGATATAAAAATAAAAAAATCAAACTAACCTCCCCTCTTTTGCACAGAAAGAGAGACCCAGAGGGGCTTCTCGGTGTCCTTGCTTGAAAGGCAAAGCCCTAAGGCAAAATCAGTAGTGGGAAAGAAACCAGACCCTGAGAGAGGTTGAGGTTTCTGTATATCCCTTCTTCCCAGACCTGCCATATGTGGGTCTTTTTTGTTTGGGTATCTGCATGGCATAGCAATGTGTGCTCCATGGAGGTGTTATGTGCTCCACAAAGATAATCTGGTTGCACACTTTAAGCATCAGGAGATTTGGCAGACCAGTAGAGAGGATCATGGCCTTTTTTCTTAACTGGTTTTGTCGTTGAGGCTTTTACCTTTTGGGTACTCTGATATTTTGAAACAGTCCAAATTTTCTGCACTAAACCAACATGAAAGAAAATCTACCATTGCAAAGGTTACAGACAATTCCAGTGCTACAGCCAGCTAGGAAATCTCCTACAGCAGAGCTTGTCTTTACTACAGCAGAAAGGCTTGTTATAAAATGAACAATTAGCAATGGTTTGGGTATAACTGATGACAGTGGGATTATATTTATTGTTATCTCTGGACAGAATGAAATCCAAGCCAATAAAGCATATTCACTGTGCCTTAAAGAGAAGATTTAATTTTAGCTGAAAACAATGCTGGGACAAATTCAACTGGGACAGATGTTATTAATGGAAAAATCTGAATGATGACCGAAAAATCATTGGATAATACTTAAGCAGATGCCCAAAAAAGCCACACCCAAGAAAGAAATCTGAAGTCATTAAATGCTCTGCCTCAAAAGGAAGTAAAACTTCTTATTCATACTTGTACTTGGACCCCAAGAGAATATATGAAAAGTGCTTTACGACAATGCATAAATTAGAAGGTAGACTTTGAAGGAAATTGGTAAAAGGAGCAACAGGTCACAAGGAGAACATAAAGATACTAACAATGACATGAGTCTATTAGGAGATGGAGATATTAAAACTGCCAATAAGATAAAAGTATAAAAGAGGTTTAGCCTGTAATATTTTTTCCTACTTCCAGGGGGGAAGACCCTAATCACTTACTCACGTCAACAAACATTTATCACATAGTTTTTGTTCTAGGTATAATGAAAGAGGAGTTTAAACAGCAGCTAATAAAGTCAGGCAAATATAGAATCACAGAATGGTAAGGTTGGAAGGGACCGCGAAGATCATCCAGCTCCAATCCCCTGCCATAGGCAGGGACACCTCCCACTAGTGCAGCTCACTCAAGGCCTCCTCCAACCTGGCCTTGAACACCTCCAGGGAGGGAGCAGCCACAACCTCCCTGGGCAACCTGTTTCAGTGCCTCACCACCCTCACTGCAAAGAACTTCCTCCTAACATCCAGTCTAAATCTCCCCTCTGCCAGTTTAAACCCATTGCCCCTTGTCCTGTCATTGCAAGACCTTGTAAATAGTCCCTCCCCAGCCTTCCTGTAGGCCCCCTTCACATCCTGGAAGGCTACTCTAAGGTCTCCTCAAAGTCTTCTCTTCTTCAAGCTGAAGAGCCCCAACTCTTGTAGCCTGTCCTCATAGCAGAGCTGCTCCAGCCCTCTGATCATCTTTGTGGCCCTCCTCTGGACCTGCTCCAACACTTCCATGTCCTTCCTGTGCTGGGGGCTCCAGAACTGCACACAGTACTCCAGATGGGGTCTGAGGAATCTGTACCAAGCATTCTGGGGAAAAAAAAACCCCACCAACCAATCAACAAACAAAACACCAAAAGAAGTTCCAAATGCCTGGGAGAAACATAGCACAATGGGGCTCTGGGCACCCTGGTCTAGTTGAGGATGTCCCTGCTGACTGCAAGGTGGGGTGGACTAGAAGACTTTTCGAGGTCCCTTCCAGCCTGGACCATTCTATGATTCTATGAAATGACATGGCCTGAATAACTTGTAGACCTGTCAGTCTGTTGGTAATCCCAGGGACTTGATCTAATATTGAATAACATATTTATCAGCTGTTGTGTGTTGGATTTGCATCCCAACAAATTGGAAATTTAACCACCCCACTCCCACCCTCACACACAAACACACACACACACATGCTCCCAGAGTAAATTTACCACACTTAGTCAGAATTTTGAAAGGTAAATTAAATAGACTAAATATAAAAGTATAAAAAACAATAAACATATATAAGGTATATCTACACATTATTTACAGTTCAATAACAACACAATATCCCCTTACACAGTATTTCAGGTCTCTCTATCCCACCCCTGGACACAAAAAGGTCCAGAGAGGCTGTATTACAGCCACCTCTCCCTCTGTACCTCCCCCACCCCTGTGCCTTTTGCAAACCCAAACAAGATCAGCCTGCAAGGTCACAGAGCAGAGATGCCAGAAGCAAAGCAGGAGGCAGCCAGAGAGAGAAAAAGCAAGCTTGTACTGCAAAATATAAGATACTCAGCAGGCCAAATGGAATTAGATAAACTAATCTTGCATTATACTCTGTCCAATCCCTAAAACTGTGTACTTTTTATATTGGAATTCTCTGGAAGAACTTATTCTTATTTACAATTAAGACAGCAGGTTAGGGCGTCTAGACTACGAAGGTGATGCACAATTGGTGGAGCATGNTTGAGGTCTCCTTCCAACCTTACCATTCTATGATTCTATGATTCTATATGCTAAAGATCAGCAAACCTCTGGTTTCAAATACTTTTGTAGAGGGTTGTGTTCATTGTCTATAAAGATGTTTCTGATGTGTATGTGTTTCTGTGCATAGTGGGAGAGAGAGCTGTGGGAGAAAGGAAGTAGGTGGGAGTTAGAGATTTTACACTGATGTTAATGTTTCTGGTGCTATTCACAAACAAAGCACAAAAAATATGCTAGACTGGAAACGTGTACCTGATGAAGAGAGGTCTGAAGGCACTGGTGAGGTCACACCATAAATATTGTATTCAGTTTTGGACCCCTCACTACAAGAAGGACATAGAGTTGGTGGAGCATGTCCAGAGAAAGGCAACAAAGCTGATGAAAGGTCTGGAGAACAAGTCTTGTGAGAAGTGACTTAGGGAACAGTAAATGTTTAATCTGGAGAAAAGAAGGCTGAGGAGAGACCTTATCACTCTCTACAACTTCCTGCAAAAAAGTTATAGTGAGTTTGGTCTCTTCTCCCAAGTAACTAATGATGGGACAGGAAGAAATGGCCTCAAGTTGCACCAGGGAAAGTTTAGATTGAATAGTAAGGAAAAAATACCTACTGAAAGAGTGGTCAGGCATTGGATTAGACTGCCCAAGGATGTGGTGGAGTTATCATCCCTGGAGGTGTTTTAAAAATGTATAGACATAGCACTTCTGGGCATGGTTTAATGGCCTTGGTGTTGTTGGGTTGATGGTTGGACCCAGTGATCTTAAAGGTCTTTTCCAACTGAAACAATTCTGTGATTCTATGATGACCAATGTCAAAGGTGGCTTCAGTGCAACCTATAGCTATCTACATGCTAACAGCTGACTGGAGAGTCTGTTTCAGTCTGGCAGATGGAGACATAAATCAAGATCCAGTGTCTAGATTTGGAAATAAATTGTTCATTAAAAGTAATCACAATGGATTAAAAAAAAACCCAAAACTGTTTATAGTGGAAGTTTTTACAGAAAGGCCTGTTTTATTCCACCCATTGTCTTTGAACCTGAAGCAGAAATTTATCTCAGTTAAGTCCTGTGGTCCACGCAAAAATGACATTGGCTTGAAGTTCTGTGGTGAGTTCTGTCATCAAAATCCATGCCCTGCAGATAAATAAAAGCAGTACTGCATGCTGAGGGACCTGCTCTACATCAGGTGCCTGACAGAGGAGGCCCCACTCCTGGTGAAGTAATTTCTGAATCAAGAGGTCATTTCATTCAAGAGAGTGAAAGTAATTTAAAGGTTTGTGTAACAATTTGCCTGTTAAAAAAAACCTTCAGTGCAGTAATCAGATAATAAATTGTGCAGAGGGATAAGGGTGATTATTGATTGTCTTCAGTATCTTTAGTACATCACATTCAAATATTTTCTTGGACTGGAAGAGATACTCCTTGTTGCACAGATTAGATCCAGCCATTTGGGAACACAGTGGGGGAGGAAATAGTAGGGTGTTTTTGCTTTGTTCCTTTCCAAGTCATTGTATCTGGCTGTACAAATACCATCCCAACCCTCTTTTTGCCTGAATCCAAAAAAGAAAAAGGAATAAAAAAAGAAAAAAAAAAAAAAAAAAAAAAGGCAGCTTTAAAAAGCAAGATGCACTGTGTAGGTAAAAGACAGTTAGGAGAAAGGCCACCAAGTATTGCAGTCTGCAATGCCTCTTTGTGAAACCAGATCAAACCCAAAATAAACACACAGTGGGGGATGTCTCTGGACTGTCAAAGATGGTGCAAAGGTTGCTGAAATTCTTTGTGACCACCGTGATTCATAGATATCAGCCAAATACAAACAAGAGCTTTTTCTTTCATGACACACATAGTATTCTGGCTTGTTGGGTTATTTTATCTTATGCCTTCTGTAGACTGAAGTGGAGAAATTGGCTTAAAGAGCTGTTGGGTAGAGTCGGTCTTGCATGCAGACAAGCGAGGTGGCTCTTCTCATCCAAACATCTTCTCTCACAGCTTTCTGGCCCTGGCCCTTTCTTTCCTCTCATCATCTGTCACCCAGTGGCATGACTGCAGATGGGGCCAGACTTCACAGTATCACACAGTATCACCAAGGTTGGAAGAGACCTCAAAGATCATAGAATCATAGAATGGTAAGGTTGGAAGGGACCTCAAGGATCATCTAGTTCCAACCCCCTGCCATAGGCAGGGACACCTCCCACTAGTACAGCTCAC
>WBNM01022373.1:52196-83797 GCA_013399055.1 Ramphastos sulfuratus | reverse complement strand
GGGTTAGAAGGAAAGTGGTTAGTGAGGTTACTCAGCAGAGAGGAGAAAAGCAAGAAGCTAGAGTGCCCAGGAGACAACTGACTTATCTATGTTTTGTGTTCTAGTCTTATTTATCTCAGCAAGCCTGTGAGTGAAGTAGACATCACCATTGTTTTCTTTTCACAGCCATCAAAATATTCCAATTCAAAATATTCCAATTAGCCTCAAACCAGTAGAGTCTTAATGGTAGTCATGGCAGTAAAATGAAAGTTTTCACTCTGGAAATAGTCTTGCAAAAGTCTGTTGAACATTGCATCTCACCTTAAGGTGCACAAATCTGAAAGGCTCTTTGCTTTAGAATTTAAAAGGAGTTAATCTGGGAGGAGTGGGAGTGGGGGTGTTTTCTTTTTTTGTTCAGTTTTTTAAAAGCTAGAGCCCAGTAGATAATTCCCTAAAACAGACAACTTCACAATCACCCTCCTTCATGTGTAGCTGAATGTGAAAAGTCTGCTGCTGTGCAGTAAGTGACAGAATCCTCTCTTCTTTCGTTTGTACTTATAAATATCTAAAAAGTAACACAGAACCCAAAATAAGAAAACAAATCTATAAGAAACTATAGGAAATACTTAATCTCCTTGTTATTAAATACATTTTGACTGGTGATTATGGTATAACTTACACTATTAAAAGTATTTTAAAATAGTCTGAGTTTCTGCACATTTAAATGCATTTTTCTGTAGAACAGAATAATATTTTCTTTACAGAGGAGCTGTGACATTGGACTTTGTAAGAATGGAGAGGTCCTCATGCAGCAGGTGTAATATAAAACATTCTACAGTAAATGATTAATCTTTTCTTTAATCAAGCCTGAAGACTAAGTAATTTACATTTCTAATAGCTCAGGAAATTTTCAGGATGTTCCATAGACATTTCAGGACATGACCCTCAGCTGGATAACAGAATTGCAGCTCACCGAGTTTCTTGTCAAGTGGTTGATGACTTCTATTATTTTTCCACATTCGGGATTTTTTTAAATTCAATTTTCATATTTTTCTGTCATTACATTGGGTTTTTTCTTAGTTTCTGCCTCCTCTGCCTCCGATGGGAAAAAAAGCAGTGAGCTATTGTGGCCACTGGCAGACGAGGAAGGCAAATTAATTCTGCACAGGGCATTTGGCACTCTCTGAATTTTGCAGGCTTGTCTTTCCCACTTAACAACTTTCCCACTTAACATCATAAAAACGTATTTGCATTTAAGATAAGGGTAAAGCAGAGGAGAAAATGAAGCAGATCTTGCTGTGACCTTAATAGATAGTGAAAAGGAAAAAAAAAATAAAATTCATTGCTTCATGTAACTGGAGGCCAAAGCTGGCTGTTGTTACAAGAATAGTGTTAACAGTATTAATAATAGGAGATGAGACAGCTGATGGATCTTGGAAAAACACTTTAAGGAAAAATGACCATCCCTCTGTTAGACTCAGTCACAGACAGACACAGAATGATTAGTGTCTCAATTCTTCTACAGCTGAACAGCAAGAAACTAGCTGCTGTTGGATCACTGTGGGTACATCAGCAGCAAAACAACAACAACAAAAAAGTGGCTAAATAGCGCAAAATATACTGTGAAAACAGGAAGGAAGATCGTGTAGGTGGGACCATATGGCCTAAGTTCTTCTGTAACTATAGAGCTTTCCTCTGCCAAGAATGAAGAAATAGAGCTCAACACAGAAATGCTTTCCCATGCATTCAAAGTACTCACTTAACATAGAACATGGAGGGAATCAGACTTGAGATCATTGCTAGCATCTGTAATTTTGATGGACATTCATTGAGCAGCGTGAGCAGGGATACAACATCAGTAAGTACATGAACTATATGCTTGACTAGAACAAATGCAAAGGAATTCCATCCTGTTGGGCTAAGGTGGGGACAAAATGGCTTTTTCTGATCATCATTTTCTCCTGAAAAATGGCATCTTTTTTTTTTTTTTTTTTTTTTGAGAAGAAATTTTACAAAAATCAATTTATTTTCTTCTTCTTTGTCAGAAGAGACTAGGAAGACAGCTGTTTTGTTTGTGGAGGAATCCTGAAACAGCCAGCTCACAACAAAGAGGACAGAAGAAAACCTAAGAAGGGGTATGTATGTTGAGTGAGGAAACACAGATGGCCCTTGATAAGAATGAAGAGACTGTGAAACTCTGTGAGGAGACTGTTTTCCTGAAACTTTGGCTTTACAAAGCCTGGTATGTAACCCTGAGGAGACACGAAGCAGGAATTGTTTTCTGGTGGTATGAGTGCTTTCAGTAGAGTGTTAGTTGAAAGGACCACATGGAATTCCAGTGTGGTTGCAAGGAACCTCACCTTGGGTAAGAAAGAGGCCTCTTGATGCACGAAGGGCATATGTGAAGGAGAAGCAGGAAAGCAGGGAGCAGCTCAAAGAAGGATCTGAATAAAGTGAAAGGAAAAAGGGAATGATAAAAAATAGGATAGCATTGCTACCCTCATTTGATTTTGGACTTCCACCCCTAGAATGGACAGAGAAGCTGATTTACACTGAACAATCTTGGTAAAGGGTAACTGAGACACTGGCCTCAGGCTTGCAAGAGATTAAGAAATAGAACAGCCAAAACTGGGAATGACAGTGTTGGTACAAGTTGCATGTAGGCCACAAAATGGATTGAAGTGGCAGAATACACAAGGTTGCATAAATCCAGGCTCCAGTTACGGGAAAAGGAGGCTAATTACATTTAATGGTGCTGGTATTGGAAGAGAGAACTGCAGGAGAAGGAAAGTGGGCAGCCCAGGGAGAGACTATTCCAAGAGCATGTCAAGAGCATCATCCTGCTTAAATGATTCAAGAGAACAGGAGACTTCACAAATGTGTCATCCCAAGACATATCTTCTCCCACTTCCCTCAAGGATATTTGGATACCAATATCTTGTAGTTAAGTGAACAACTGTTGTGTTGTCTCGATGCAACCCTAGCTCTCAGTTCCTGATGGCAATCTTCCCAGATAAAACAATGGTATTTTTCTTTTACCAGGGTTGCAGACCCAGTAGACATATCAGACCATAACTGTTTTCTCTCATTTTCTCTTCTGTGTGTTGTGTGTCACCAGCCAGTGATTTTATTTTAAATGACCATGCCAAAGCAAGGGGACATGGTAGCAGGAGCACATTTGTGATGGTTTGGGAGTTCCCTGCCTCTCCCCACTTTGTAAAATGACCCAGACTAGACTCAGCTGGCTGGAAGTTAAGGACTGAAGCTCTATTCACAGCTTAGCACAATATACAAGCAGAGATATACACAATAGACAGGAATAGTTACAGAAATATACAAGTTAAAGGTAATACAGAAACACAACACCCCTCCCAGAAATCAGAGACCCCAGGAGGGGCTCCCAACCACCCTTCCACCCTCTCCCCACCCCTATACCTTACCCCAAGGTTTGGCTTACACACAAGGTGAGTTTGGAGGATCGGCCAGGGGAAGTTAGAAGGAAAGTGGTTAGTGAGGTTACTCAGCAGAGAGGAGAAAAAGCCAGAAGTTGCTAGACTGAGATGCTGTGCCCCAGAGACTGACTTATCTATGTTTTGAGTACTTATTCTTAAACATTACAGCAAGCCTATGAGTGAAGTAGACATCACCATTGTTTTCCTTTCCACAGCCTATAATGTAATTTTCTCTATTAAAATATTCCAATTAGCCTCAAACCAGCACAACATTGTAGGAGGCTCTTGCACAAAAACACACGAGGTGTACCAGACATCTACATGCTTTGTAACCAGGGCTATTTCTGCATTAGAGGAAATCAAAATGTAACCTTTACAATTACATAGTAAACCATTCAGCTGACTAGGTTTTATAGGCCTGCTGCTTTCAGGGAAAGCAAACATTTATTGTCTTCTGATATTTCATAGAATCATAGAATCATAGAATCATAGAATGGTAAGGTTGGAAGGGACCTCAAGGATCATCCAGTTCCAACCCCCTGCCATAGGCAGGGACAACTCCCACTAGTACAGGTCGCTCAAGGCCTCGTCCAACCTGGCCTTGAACACCTCCAGGGAGGGAGCAGACACAACCTCCCTGGGCAATCTGTTCCAGTGTCTCAACCACCCTCACTGCAAAGAACTTCCTCCTAACATCCAGTCTAAATCTCCCCTCTGCCAGTTTAAACCTATTGCCCCTCGTCCTGTCATTGCAAGACCTTGTAAATAGTCCTTCCCCAGCCTTCCTGTAGGCCCGTTTCAGGTACTGGAAGGCTACTACAAGGTCTCCTGGAAGCCTTCTATAAGGTCTCCTCAAAGCCTTCTTAGATCAGAATCTCTCTTATCTTTCCCTAAATTTCTGATTTCTGCTTGAGAGGTGGGGACATACAATGGACTTTTCTTCCCTCTTCTTGGCCATGAAGACTACTCATAGAGTTTGAAAAGAAAGATAGAAGTGACTGATGGTCAAAAAGCCAAGATAAGTCTGTCTAGGTTGCCTCAAAGGAACCTGTTCCTCTGAACAATTGTAACAGTCTAGTATGGATGAAATCCTCATCTGTCTGTAAAGAAAAGGAAATCTAACTCCATATAAACTATTATTTTAATTCAAATGGTAGAAACATTGCTGTTTTCAATAGATGGCAGCAATTTGTCCTCTGAGTACTGGAATGAGGCTATAGAGAAACCCCTCCTTTCCCAGTGCCAAGAAAAATGATGCACTCAGAGCATCCTCTGGCTATGCAAAATTCAGTATGACCAAGAGAGATTGTTAGAGTAAGTGCCTCATGGCATGGCACCATTAATACTGTGAAGTCTAAGGAAAGTATTAGGCTGGGGACATAGCTTTCATTTTTCAGCAGTGGCTAAGGGATTTGCTTACTCAGCCTCTCTGTTAAATCAAATTATTGCTACACATGTTGAGTGTAATAGACCTGAGCAGAGGTAGACCTTTGTGCTTGTGGTGGATGCACAGGCTCTCCACAGCATCACTGGAAAGAAGCCTCACTGGTGTGCAGCTCTCCTCTTCTGGGAGCAGCCATCTAAAACTGGCCAGAAGAGTCATCCTCTGAAAAGCCTACCTGGCTTCCATGACTCCAATGGAAGCTGCTGGTGACTTGTTCCGACATCTCCTGCATCAGCATGCCATCTCTGGTGAGACGAAGATTACCACTGGGTCTTCCAGTCTCTAGTTTGAGGTGTTGGAGGCAACACCTCCACGGAAGGCTGAACCCTGGGAAGAAAAGGAGACACGTCTAAACATGTTTGCAGGTCAGCCTGGGCATTGGTGGTTCTATGTGTCAGAAATTATTTTTGATCCCTGTGTGCAAGGTGCAGCTCTGTAAAGCACTCAAAGTAGGTGAATCATAGAATCACAGAATCATAGAATCAGTCAGGGTTGGAAAGGACCACGAGGATCATCTAGTTCCAACCCCCCTGCCATGGGCAGGGACACCTCACACTAGATCAGGCTGGCTAGAGCCTCATCCAGCCTGGCCTGAAATACCTCGAGGGATGGGGCTGCGACCACTTCCCTGGGCAACCCATTCCAGGCTCTCATCACTCTCATGGTGAAGAACTTCTTCCTAACATCCAGTCTGAGTCTACCTATTTCTAGCTTTGTTCTGTTCCCCCTAGTCCTAAAAAGTCCCTCCCCAGCTTTCTTGTAGGCCCCCTTCAGATACTGAAAGGCCACGATAAGGTCACCTCAGAGCCTTCTCCTCTCCAGACTGCACAGGCCCAACTCCCTNAGCCTGTCCTCATAGGAGAGCTGCTGCAGCCCTCTGATCATCTTTGTGGCCCTCCGCTGGACCTGCTCCAACACTTCCATGTCCTTCCTGTGCTGGGGGCTCCAGAACTGCACACAGTACTCCAGGTGGGGTCTGACGAGAGCCAAGTAAAGGGGGAGAATCCCCTCCCTTGCCCTGCTGTTCACGCTGCTCCTGATACAGCCCAGGACTTGGTTGGCTGTCTGGGCTGCATGTGCACACTGCAGGCTCATGTTGAGCTTTTCATCAACCCAGACCCCAAGGTCCTTTTCCTCAGGGCTCATGTTGAGCTTCTCGTCCACCAGCACCCCCAAGCCTCTTTCCTCAGGGCTGCTCTCCAGCCAATATTTGTGCTTGGGATTGTCTCGACCCAGATGCAGGACCCTGCACTTGGTCTTGTTGAACCTCATAAGGTTGGCTTGTGCCCACCTCTCCAGCCTGTCCAGGTCCCTCTGGATGGATCCCTTCCCTCCAGTATGTCAGCTGCACCACACAGCTTGGTGTCATCAGCAAACTTGCTGAGGGTGCACTCAATGCCTCTGTCTGTGTTGCCCACAAAGATGTTAAACAAGACTGGTCCCAGGACTGATCCCTGAGGGACTCCACTTGTCACTGGTCTCCACTGGGACATGGACCCATTGAAAGCAAAAGCATGTGGGAGGTTGGTACTGCAAAACAATTAAATACTTATATTTCAAAACCTGGTTGCCATAGTACAAAAAGCAGTTATCTCCACTGTTTGGAAAGCAGAGATTCTTCCTAATAAACACTTAGGATGGTGTTTACTCTCTGTTGTCTGTGAGACAGCAGACTTAATTGTAATAGTAGTCTTTCAAAATAACATACATTTTCCTGCTCCTAGATCTCTAACATCCATTGAGGCTGTCAGAGACTTAGAATGCAATCAAATACAGATGAAATTTTCCATGAAGTGGAAACTGGAAACATCTGATGATTTATAAAAGATTGTTCTAGAATTTCTTTTCTTTAAAATTATTTTATTTTAGTTAATGGAATGCATTTTTTTCAGTTTTAGACTCATTATTTACAGTATTTCACACTGTGTAATTACTGATAGCATGTGGTTACTTAATTGAAATATTCTATTATTTGAATTATCCATAAAAATCATAGAGAGGTAAGCATTACTTAGCATGTCAAAAAGTTTGATATTCTTTTCTCTTTCAAAGTGTCTGATGCTTATGATTTTTCTATGTTGATTTTAAGTGACATGAAGTTGTGTAAAAATAATAAAACTTAAAAATTAAGTTGCTTCAGCACTGAATAATGAAATTTCTCAATGTTCTGAACATAGTTTTTCATTGTAAAAGTGATAAATTGATAACATTAACCAGGTGGATAGATGATGGAAGAGCAGTGGATGTGCTTTACCTTGATTTCAGTAAAGCACTTGACATCATCTCCCACAGCATCTTCATAGCTAAACTGAGGTTGTGTGGTCTGGGTGATGGAGTAGTGAGGTGGATTAGGAACTGGTTAAAGGAAAGAAGTCAGAGAGTTCAATGGGACAGAGTCTAACTGGAGGCCTGTAACTAGTGGAGTTCCCCAGGGGTGGTACTGGGACCAGTATTATTCAATGTATTCATAGAGGGCATAGAGTGCACTGTCAGCAAGCTTGCTAATGACACCAAGCTGGGTGGAGTGGCTGCCACACCAGAGAGCTGTGCTGCCATTCAGAGAGACTTAGACAGGCTGGAGAGTTGGGCAGGGAGAAACTTAATGAAGTTCAACAGAGGCAAGTGTAGAGTCATGAACCTGGGAAGGAAGAATCCAAGGTATCAGTATAGGTTGGGGACTGACCTGCTGGTGAGCAGTGAAGGGGAGAAGGACTTGGGAGTCCTGGTGGATGGAAGGATGGCCATGAGCCAGCAGTGTGCTCTTGTGGCAAGGAAGGCCAATGCCATGCTGGGGTGTATTAGAAGGGCTGTGGTTAGTAGGTTGAAGGAGGTTCTTCTTCCCCTCTACTCTGCCCTGGTGAGGTCTCAATTGGAGTATTGTGTCCAGTTCTGGGCCCCCCAGCTCAAGAAGGACAGGGAGCTGCTTGAGAGAGTCCAGCACAGAGACACAGAAATTATTAGGGAAGTTGAACATCTTCCTTATGAGGAGAGCCTGAGGGAGCTGGGGCTGTGCTGCTTGGAGAGGAGGAGACTAAGGGGTGACCTCATTCATGTTTATAAATATGTAAGGGGTGACTGCCAGGAGGATGGAGCCAGCCTCTTCTCGGTGATGCCCAGTGACAGGACAAGGGGCAATGGGTGGAAGTTGAGGCATAGGAGGTTCCATATGAACCTGAGAAGGAATTTTTTCACTGTGAGGGTGACAGAGCACTGGAACCAGCTGCCCAGGGAGGTTGTGGAGTCTCCCTCTCTGGAGATATTCAAGAACCATCTGGATGCATTCCAGTGTGATCTGCTCTAGGTGATCATGCTCTGGCAGGGGGGCTGGACCAGATCATCTTTCATGTCCCTTCCAGCCTCTGACATTCTATGATTCTATGATTTTATTCACTAATGGAAAATGGAAATCTACTTGTTGGGTTTTGTTTTCTTTTTTTTTTTTTTTTAAACTGAGTTTAGATTTGTTTGAAAGCTACACTTTCAGACAGCATAAAAAATAAGATTAGGAATAAATTCCCACTGGTCTATTATCAAATGCTCTTCTCTAGTTCAGTTTTCACACAAATTTTGTCCAAACATATAGACCTCTGATCTAAGGCTTGCCCTTCAGCATCAGGCACATAATCCCACACTAAGCCTAAGAGAGACACACATGCCATTGCATGCAGAAATCTGCAGGAAGAATTGGGCCTGAAGTTTGAATGAAGCAAAATGATCAGATGAGCCAGACAAATTATGGTGATGGAAGATGTGACTAGGCTGAATGAATTCAAATTGCCTCATGGTTTCTATAGGCATACATACCACAGGTTAACTCTGAAACTTCCAGCAATGAATGTTTTTTTTCACATGCTTTAATTCTTTTGAGCTGTATTTACTTACCAGAAAATGTTTTAGAAATAAAAGATGTATTTATTTATTTTTTTTATAAACATAAGTATTGAATGGATTGCATAGTTTTAATGCAACATATGATGGACTGGTGTAAACCACATCAGTATTTAAACAAACAAAACTATCTTCTTCAAAAATTTGTGATATCTTAATCTGAAGGCTAGCACTTGGGTGTGCAGAAAACGTAAGAGACGTTGGACTTTAACATGTTGACTTAATGAGATAAATAAAAAACTCCAATGGAGTTAAATGAGCCCTGCAAAACTTGTGGTCAAGATGAGGCAGAGTCAAGAGAGCCCAGCAAAGCCTCTGCATGTTTCACACATAGCTTCCTGGCTTTGCTGAATGTCATAAGAAGAAAAGGAGGGGAGAGAAGAGTGCACCAAGGTCTGTGCACTACCTGAGGATCCTCTTGTCACTCTTACATAAAATTGTAACTCCCCTTTACTCTGCTCTCATCAGATCCCATCTGGAGTACTGTGTACAGTTCTGGAGCCCCCAATGTAGCAAGAACATGGAACTGTTGAAGAGGGTCCAGAGGAGGGCCACGAAGATGATCAGAGGGCTGGAGCAGCTCTCCTATGAGGAGAGGCTACAAGAGTTGGGGTTCTTCAGCCTGGAGAAGAGAAGGTTTCCAGGAGACCTTAGAGTAGCCTTCCAGTATCTCAAGGGGCCCTACAGGAAGGCTGGGGAGGGACTATTGACAAGGTCTTGCAATGACAGGACCAGGGGCAATGGATTTAAACTGGCAGAGGGGAGATTTAGACTGGATGTTAGGAGGAAGTTCTTTGCAGTGAGAGTGGTGAGACACTGGAACAGGTTGCCCAGAGAGGCTGTGACTGCTCCCTCCCTGGAGGTGTTCAAGGCCATGTTGGACGAGGCCTTGAGTGAGCTGTACTAGTGGGAGGTGTCCCTGCCTATGGCAGGGTGTTGGAACTAGATGATCCTTGAGGTCCCTTCCAACCTTACCATTCTATGATTCTACGATTCTGTGTTGTAATTCCATGGGGAATGTATAAGCCCTCACTACAGCTCTGGCATCCACACCTGGAAACCTGTTTCCCCTGACATGATAACATCTGCTGCTACTGCTAGATGATGATATTAGCCAAGCAGTTCAAGTGGTAGCAGGCTGTGCAGAAGAGGAGAAAGTTCAAGTTTAAAGGCAGCTGTTGAAGCATGACTGACAGGAGGGTGGAGAATTCTTACAGCTGCAAATAATGGCATCTATTTCTATGGGAGCAGGGTTGAGAGTTGAACTTTTTCATTAAAGAAACCCTTAGAAATTAACTGCTGCCTGAAGTCAGGGCAGTGTGTTAGAGGGAGCGAATCAAGAGCTTTTCTGATGCAAGTGAGAAACACTGCAGACTTATCATGGCCAGGAAACTTGCAAGTGTGTCAAAACTGCCTCCTTCTGTCTGCAACATGAGAATGAAAGAGTACTCTGACAGAACATAAAAACCCTAAAGTCATGGATGCCCCTCCACAAAGCAGAGGCCAACTCCAGCAGCCTGTCCTCATTCCATATGTGAAATAATTTGTATTCATCTATATGCTAGGTAAGTTGTTTTTCCACTGCATCTAGTACATGGACTCAACAGGTTCTGGATCACCTGTGTGATCCTAAGGGCAGGGAAAATGCAAATCCTTGAGCTCTGCTGTGAGTTTCTGGTCTGTGTAAAACACAGAAAGCAAAGCAGGACTGTAAGAACAGCTCTCCTATGAGGGTAGACTGAGAGAGTTGGGGCTCTTCAGCCTGGAGAAGAGAAGGCTTCCAGGAGACCTTAGAGTAGCCTTCCAGTATCTGAAGGGGGCCTAAAGGAAGGCTGGGGAGGGACTATTTACAAGGTCTTTGAATGACAGGACAAGGGGCAATGGGTTTAAACTGGCAGAGGGGAGATTTAGACTGGATGTTAGGAGGAAGTTCTTTGCAGTGAGGGTGGTGAGGCACTGGCACAGGTTGCCCAGGGAGGTTGTGGCTGCTCCCTCCCTGGAGGTGTTCAAGGCCAGGTTGGAGGAGGCCTTGAGTAACCTGTGCTAGTGGGAGGTGTCCCTGCCTATGGCAGGGGGTTGGAACTAGATGATCCTTGAGGTCTCCTTCCAGCCTTACCATTCTATGATTCTATGATTCTATAACAGTCAGGATCCAGGTATCTCAGGGACCAAGCACCCAACTATTTCAGTGTGAGCAACATGGACTACTAGCCAGAAGTTGCAGCCACCTCCTCTGTTTCACCAAGATTTTGTGTGTTACTCAGCACTCAACATCAGACATTTGGGTGCTTTGCAAAACCTGTCCCTTCAAAACCTGGACCTTGTGGTGACCTTGCTGCATCTTTTCCTTCAACTGTTTGACTAGTATCAAGTTTTTGGGGGGACTGGGGTTTTTTTTCAGTGTAGATTTGTTTTGGTTTGTTTTTATTAAGTCTAAGTCAACAGAGCAACTGCTTGAAAAATGCAGTGATGGCTAATTTATAATGGAAGAAATGTGCAGATATTAGAGAAATATGAGATAGTGTCCCTGCCTATGGGAGGGGGTTGGAACTAGATGATCCTTGAGGTCCCTTCCAACCTTACCATTCTATAAAATAAAATAAAACAGAAGGGCATAGGACTTGTTTTCTACAAAAAGAGGTTTTCCTTTTGACTTTTCACAGCGTTCTGAGGGGCTAGAGAGGTCACAAAGGCCTTCGTGTTTGTTATTACCATGTTCCCTATATGTGGAAACTGTGATACATATAGACAATGATCTTCCTCTTACCAGTATTAACCCCACAGCAAATCTGGTTAGATTTAGCCAGCTGCCCCCTCCCTGTGCCACCTCAGCATCCCCATGGTGCTCTGAGGAGCTGGTTGAGACACTCAACCAAGGGCAGGAGGAGGGGAAAACTGAGAGAGCTCAGTGTTGCTGTGCTATGAAGTGACAGAACCAGCCAGGCAGTGCCTCAGCCTTGTGCATGATGATATTCATTTCACACAGCCCCTGCCTGTTCCAGCTGGAATGATAGGAGATGCAAACTTTGACTTCTGCATTTGAAAGAGAGATTGTTTGATGGAAGTGTGTGGGTGGCGGGTAAAACAAGCAGCTAAGTGTCAGCACAAGAAGCAAACATTCTCCTTCACCCCCTCCCGATGTAGTTTTTGACGTAATGAGCATCGCTCCCAATTTTCCTTCCAAATAGGCATTGCACCCATCCCCATGGCAACTGTCATGCTTAAAAGATGTCCTGTCAGGAGCCATGAAAGGCCCAGAGACATTTGTATTAGACGGTCACAACCATGCTAGCTAATGCTTAACAAATACACTACGAGGCTGCATTCGTCAAAATGAAGAGCACAAACATTTGTGTTCCATTAAACAGAAATTAATAAGATTCAAATAGGAAGAAACCAAGCTGGACTCAGGGTTTTTTGGTTTTTTTTTTTTTGTGTATACAGCTGTGTTATGAAGTAATAGAGGGAACGTTAGTATGAATAATGATTGCACATGTGCATTCAATTTATTTCTTCTACTTCTTGTATGGTCTCCTTTAACCCTTTTTCTCTATAGGTTTTTCAGAAATCAAACACAGGTTTAACAGCTGGGCAAGACAGGGATTTCAACTGCTCCTTTCACACTACCAAGGTCCAATAGCACTTCTTTATTTAAAGGCACTCTGGGTCACTGGGAAGTTGTGCTTTTGAAAAATGTTCACGTACTTGATGATTGAGCACATGAATGTGGTGGTCTGATTTTTACCAGGGAAAAGAAGCTCTCTGGTCTCTAAACAAGGCAGGTCGTATCCTGAACCTCTGTACATCTCCCTACCTTCCTTGGCTACAGGGAAGCAGAGCTGATTTATCCCAGCTGAGGATCTGGCCTCAGGTTCAGGGAATTAAAAAAAAAATATATAACAATAAGGAATCGTGTTTCCAGCTCAGCCGAAAATCAAAAGTGAAAGTTCAGGAAGACAGTGGAGCCTCCTCCCATGACAGCCCTTCTTCTGGCTCTCCGTCACCCAACATAATTTAGAGCAGTTCCTTCCACCCGCTGCTGCAAGTAAACAACAAAAGTGGACTGTGTTACACATCCTGACAATGACAGTCTGTACTCAGCTTTACAGGCCACAAAAGGCTATNAAGGAGGCAAAAAAAAAAAACCAAAATTGGCTGAGGTCCTGGCTCAGCAACGGGCCCAGGCCAAACACTTGGTGCATGTGCGTGTACCAGTGCCTGGACTGCCTCTGTTTTCACTGCTCATAACTCTTCTTCACTTATCATTCCCCTGTTTTAACCTCCTAGTTTCAGAGGCAGCAGAAATTATCATCCCAGAGATTGTATTTCTATCACACAAGGCTTTTATTCCTGCAAGGCCTGGTTTTGCAACAGTTTGAATGCCTAGATATTTGTGCCAGGACTCTTACCTCCTCCTCCCCTTCCTCCCTTCTCACACTCTCATCTCCTTTTCATCTGTAAAACTCCTATTATCCCTTCAAACCTCCATCTCTCAGGATGAACTGAATAAGACCCTTATCCCAAGCTGGACAAGTGGGAGGAGAGGCAGCAAATGGAAAGCATTTCTCTTTCTAGATGTAATAGCAAAACAGAAATTTGTTATCCATCAGTATGCACATGTCCAGATCTGGGCTTCTGTAGAAAAGCCAACTTTCACTTAATCCTTTGCATAAGTAACTATCCATTCTGGAGAAGCTTCACCATGCTTTCCTGTCCTTTGTTCCCCCAAGGACAACAACCAATGGAGGCTAATAATCTTCCCCAAACCAAATCCCTGTTGTTGCATCTCCTGTGTGTGCCACACAGTCCCATGAAGTGACAGTCTCTCTCCACTTACATGGAGCACCTCACACCTTCCTGAACATCTCCTGACTCTGAAGACACCTAGCCTTGCAGCAAGGCAGGAACTTTTATCCACAGAATGTTCTAAGTAGAAAAATGCTTATTTACTGCTCAGAATCTCCTGATGAAGCTCCCCTCTAACGAGGAAGGATGCAAATCTCACAGGAGGGTCTCTTGTAGTAGCCACTCTTGGATTTTCAGAGGTTCAGCTCAAGTCCTGGGCCCAAACACTGAGAGCAGGAATTTAAGTGGCATCTGCATCCTTCTAAGTTTGTGCTTTAAGAAATCATCAACAGCTTCAAGAAGAACAAAACAGTATTTAGTACTTCCAAATGGGGTTCAGTTTTATTCCTGATTAGCTTACATTCCTAATTATATGTGTTATGAACAACTTTTGTGATATTATTGAGATAAAGTCACAACAACGGATGTCATTCCTAGTAACAAACATTTTAGGAATACCACAGATTTCCCATTCCATATTCATATGAAAGATTCCAAGGCTTCATATCTCACATGTATTCACTAAGGCCATTGTTTTAGTGAAGCCTTACAGTACTTACAGTTTCCAAGCTTGCATATATAAGCATCTTTGAATGATGCTGCTAGGCTAAAATCAGACTTCATATCTCAGTCACTTCTCAGCTGAACAACACAATAAATCACAGGAGAAACCAGCACTCAGGAAAGCCAATCCATGCATCACTTCAGCATAAGTGACCTACTGTAAGCTTCTCAGGATCATTTTTGTGTACAGTTCTGGAGCTCCCAGCACAGGAAGGACATGGAAGGGTTGGAGCAGGTCCAGAGGAGGGCCATGAAGATGATCAGAGGGCTGGAACAGCTCTGCTATGAGGACAGGCTGAGAGAGTTTGGGCTCTGCAGCCTGGAGAAGAGAAGGCTTCAAGGAGACCTTAGAGTAGCCTTCCAGTATCTGAAGGGGACCTACAGGAAGGCTGGGGAGGGACTATTTACAAGGTCTTGTAATGACAGGACGAGGGGCAATGGGTTTAAAGTGACAGAGGGGAGATTTAGACTGGATGTTAGGAGGAAGTTCTTTGCAGTGAGGGTGCTGAGGCACTGGCACAGGTTGCCCAGGGAGGTTGTGTCTGCTCCCTCCCTGGAGGTGTTGAAGGCCAGGTTGGAGGAGGCCTTGAGTGAGCTGTACTAGTGGGAGGTGTCCCTGCCTATGGCAGGGGGTTGGAACTAGATTATCCTTGATGTCCCTTCCAACCTTACTATTCTCTATGATTCTATGGTTTTTCCTCTTTACAATGTTTTCATATAATTTTTAAAAGAAGCTTGAAGTTGCAGCTTTAATTAAAGAAGTAGAATCAGAGACAGATGATCCAGAAGGAAACCTGTATGTTTGAACTCACAGGATCAAGGTTAGGATAGAAGAAGCCCACCCAAAGGCTGAAGAGGAGAGGTTTCCACAGGTATTCCCTAACATCAGCAAAAGGAAGACCAGAGAACATGTGGGCCTACTGCTGGAAGGGACAGGAGAGCTGGTGACAAAGGATGTGCAAAAAGATCAAGGTACTCAAATGTCTCCTTCCTGTCTTTACTGGTAAGATCTGCCTTCAGGAATCCCAGGCACCAGAGACCAGTGTAAAAGGCTGGAGCAAGGAAGGACTTCTCTTGGTGGAAAAGTATAAGGTATGGGGACCTTTAATTCTATGTACCCAAGCCCACAGGACTTAGGAAGATCCAGCCACGAGTGATGAAGCTGTCAAATGTCATTGCGAGGCCGTGCCTGACGGTCTTCAATAAGTCACAAGGATGACAGGAAGCTCCTTAGAACTGGAGGAAAGCAAGTGTCAGTCCAGTCTTCGAGGAGGATTTGGTGAACTACAAGCCAGTTAGCCTCAACTCAATGACTAGGAAAGTAATTGAAAAAATCCTTCTGGAAGGCATTTCCAGATATATTTAGGACAAGAGAGTGACCAGGAGCAGTCAGCACACGTTTTTGAAGGGGGAAACATGCCTGAGCAACCTGATATTCTTCTGAAGGAGTTAGACACCTAAAGCGAAGCTTAGGCAGGATACAGACACAAAACACAAAATTGCCTTTTTGCCATTTCTTCCATGAGACTGTTCCACAAGAGAGATGGCAAAATCTCTGGCAGGCCTCTGGCTTGCCTCATTTCTGAACAAACTTCTTTCTACAAGCAGATAGTTAAGAGTTCAATATATCAGTTGTGAAAAGTGGTAGAACCTGAATTAATAAAGGTCAAACTTCAGAAAAGATGCTGTGTGTATTAGCCAAAATTTCTGCCTCTGTTTGTTTGAAATCTGTATGCTCATGTAGTCAGTCTGCACAAATATGTGGTCATGATTGTAATGTGGAAATTTGGGTAACGGTCTTTATAATAATGAATGCCTTGGCCTGAATATTTTCACACAGTTTCACAGTATCACAGTATCACCAAAGTTGGAAGAGACCTCAAAGATCATCAAGTCCAACCCATTCCCACAGACCTCAAGACTAGACCATGGCACCAAGTGCCACGTCCAAATGCGCCTTGAACACCTCCAGGGACGGTGACTCCACCACCTCCCTGGGCAGCCCATTCCAGTGGGGAATGACTCTCTCAGTGAAGAACTTTCTCCTCACCTCCAGCCTAAACTTCCCCTGGCACAGCTTGAGACTGTGACCTCTTGTTCTGGTGCTGGTTGCCTGAGAGAAGAAAGCAACCTCCTGCTGGCCACAACCACCCTTCAGGTAGTTGTAGACAGCAAGAAGGTCTCCCCTGAGCCTCCTCTTCACCAGGCTAAACAATCCCAGCTCCCTCAGCCTCTCCTCATAGGGCTTGTGCTCGAGGCCTCTCACCAGCCTCATTGCCCTTCTCTGGACACGTTCAAGCACCTCAATGTCCCTCTTAAATTGAGGGGCCCAGAACTGGACACAGTACTCAAGGTGTGGCCTAACCAGTGCAGAGTACAGGGGGAGAATGACCTCCCTGCTCCTGCTGGCCACACTATTCCTGATGCAGGCCAGGATGCCATTGGCCTTCTTGGCCACCTGGGCACACTGCTGGCTCATGTTTAGGCGGGTGTCAATCAGCACCCCCAGATCCCTTTCTGTTTGGCTGCTCTCCAGCCACTCCGACCCCAGCCTGTAGCTCTGCATGGGGTTGTTGTGGCCAAAGTGCAGCCCCCAGCACTTGGATTTGTTGAAAGCCATCCCCTTGGACTCTGCCCATCTGTCCAGGCGCTCGAGGTCCTGCTGCAGAGCCCTTCTGCCCTCCAACCCACCAACATCTGCCCCCAGCTTGGTGTCATCTGCACACTTGCTGGTGACTGACTCGATGCCCTCGTCCAGATCATCAATGAAGATGTTAAAGAGGATGGGGCCCAGCACTGATCCCTGGGGGACACCGCTAGTGAGCGGCCTCCAGCTGGATGTGGCACCATTCACCACCACTCTCTGGGCTCGGCCCTCCAGCCAGTTCCTAACCCAGCACAGAGTGTTGCCATCCAAGCCATGAGCTGACAGCTTAGCCAGCAGTTTTTTTCCTTTATGTCAGTGAAATTTCTGATAAGTAATTTTGACTCCTCATATTAAATGTTTGAGGTTATTTTTTAAAGAGCTTCTTGAGCCAAAACTGTAGCATAACACTCAAAGAAGTGAGAATTTCCCAGCAGACAGATTTTCTATCAGAAAAGTTTTCTCAGTTTGTCAAAAGGGAAATGTTTCACAAGCAACTTGTTGAAACTTTGGCACTTAATTGTAAGGACACCACTTAAATTTAGCTTTATTGAACTGTCTGAAAATTAATCTGTTCTGGTCTACACCATGAAAACCTTTTGAGTTTTGAATTGAAATGATGAATTTCTGAATGACAGAATCATAGAATTGTTGGGGCTGGAAGGGACCTCATGGATCATCTAGCTCCAAACCCCCTGCCACAGGCAAGGACACCTCACATTAGATCAGGCTGCTCAGAGCCCCATCTAGCCTGGCCTTAAAGACCTCCAGAGATGGGGCTTCCACCACCTCCCTGGCACAGAAGTGGAGAAGATTAATGAGCCCCCTCCCCCCCTTTCACTGATGATAAGAACTAGGAGTGGGAAAGAGAAGGAATCTGATGTATCTATCAGGTACTGGGATGAAAGCAAGCAAAAGGAAGCCCTTTCATGTCTCTTCAGGCTGAGGATGGCCTTCACACAAGAAGATGGTAAAAGATTAGGGCACAAATCTTCTGAGTACTACTATATACAAATACACCAACCCCAGCACAGAAAGTCTCTAAGCCATACTTTGAGGACCTCCTTGAGAAGGTTCAGGGGAGACCTTATTGCTCTCTACAACTACCTGAAGGGAGGTTGTAGCCTGGCAGGGGTTAGTCTCTTCTCCCAGGCAACCAGTAACAGAACAAGAGGAGGCAGTCTCAAGCTGCACGAGGGCAGGTTTAGGCTGAATGTTAGGAAGAAGTTCTTTATGGAAGGAGTGATTGCCCATTGGCACAGGCTACCTGGGGAGGTGGTGGAGTCACCATCCCTGGAGGTGTTTAAAAGGAGGCTGGAT
The DNA here is from genome assembly GCA_013399055.1 of Ramphastos sulfuratus. Classification (NCBI taxonomy): domain Eukaryota; kingdom Metazoa; phylum Chordata; class Aves; order Piciformes; family Ramphastidae; genus Ramphastos; species Ramphastos sulfuratus. The sequence goes on along the minus strand of WBNM01022373.1, from coordinate 65,661 downwards.
GAGGCACTTAGTGCCATGGTTTAGTTAACTAGAAGGGCGAGGTGATAGGTTGGGCTCAATGGTCTTAGAGGTCTTTTCCAACCTGTGATTCTGTGACTACAAGAATATTCTGGTGAAGAATCACCATTTTTTTGCTGTTTAGTACAGAATGTCTGGTTCAGAGCAAAATGCATTGTTGATATCATTTCCCAGAGAGGCAGGCAATGGAATTTGAGACTAGTAGCAAAAATCTGCTTCCACCTGAGTACTTTCTGCCTATTTATTCTATTCTGATCTTTTTCAGGAGAAAAAAAGAAAAACAAAAAAACAAAACAAACAAAACACCCCACACCAAACCCAAGAAAAAAACCAAACCAACCAACCAACCAAAAAAACCAAACTGCAGAATGTACCCTGCCATATGTACCAACACGAAGAGATGCCATTCAGGATAACTTAGAGACTTGGAATTCTGCTCATGGAATTTCTACTGTGGAAGAATTTCAGTCAGGTGTATCAGATTTTGAGAGAGGAGTTTCATCCACTTTCCCCAGGGAGAGAAGGTCCAAAGGAGAGCCACAAAGATGATCAGAGAGCTAAAGCATCCCCCCTGTGGGGACAGGCTGTAAGAGTTGGGGCTGTTCATCCTGGAGAAAAGAAGGCTCTGGGGGGGTCCCTATAGCAGCCTTCCTGAAAGGGGCCTACAAGAAAGCCAGGAAGGGACTTTTTACAAGGGCTTATAGTGATAGGATGAGAGGGAATGGACTGAAGCTTGAGGAGGGCAGATTTAGACTACATAATGGAAAGAAATGCTTTACAGAAAGGGTGCGAGACAGTGGAAGAGGTTGCCCAAGGATATCACAGATGCCCCCTCCCTGGAGGTGTTAAAGGCCAGGTTGGACGAGGCCTTGAGCAGCCTGCTCTAGCAGAAGGTGTCCCTGCCAACGCCAGGGAAGTTGGATCTAGCTGATCTTTAAGATCCCTTCCAACATAAGCCATTCTATGAATCCATGAAAATTACTGAGCTGGGGTCAAAGCCTAAACTGGAGATGTCATCTTTAATTTTTGATGGTTTTGGCTTTTTCCTATTGGCACGAGAACCACAATGTTTTACTATTTCGGAAAGCTTATTTACCTCTTATTTTTCCCATGTAAACCTTGAAAAAAAAGCAACATGATTAATCATTCCAGGACTATGAAAATTGTTAGAAGGAGTCTTTAGTGTTTATTGAAATATTTGCTAACCACCATATGAAAATGTATATTTACTATCTCTTTAAAACTGTGATTATTTTTCCAGGACACTGGAAGGGCTTTTGAGATCTGTTACAGCCCAATTTTTTAATACTTATTCAGGGAGATTTCATATCACAATATACTGAGCTATTTAGCTTTATACTATACCTGGCATGTGTATGTAGCAAGTTTGCAAGTCTTAAGCTGTCACGAATATTTCTTGAGGAACAGCCTTGGACGGAAGTAATTTTTCTAAATGAAATAAATATGTTGTTTCTGATCTTCCAAAATACGCAAAGGAACTAGCTCACATTCTAGATCAACAGCCTGCAAAGTTTCACTTTGAAATATGATGACATTTTTTTTTTTACTTAGTGAAGCACAAAATATCTCTGGAAACAAAGAAACTCTCTGCAGAGGATCTGATCCTGCAAACTTTACCTTCTCCAGGCAAGTTTTTCCATCGTTTTGAACCAGGCTGCATATCTGAATTTTCATGTTAGCTGAATGTCAAGATGGAGCACAATCATAGAATCATAGAATGGTAAGGTTGGAAGGGACCTCAAGGATCATCTAGTTCCAAGCCCCTGCCATAGGCAGGGACACCTTCCACTAGTACAGGTCACTCAAGGCCTTGTCTAACCTGACCTTGAACACCTCCAGGGAGGCTGTGGAGCACAGAAGCACCGAACGTGATCAAAGATCACGTTCTGTGCTTCTGTCCTCCACAGCCTCCCTGGGCAACCTGTTCCAGTGTCTCACCACCCTCACTGCAAAGAATTTCCTCCTAACATCCACTCTAAATCTCCCCTCTGCCAGTTTAAACCCATTGCCCCTTATCCTGTCACCGCAAGACCTTGTAAATAGTCCCTCCCCAGCCTTCCTGTAGTCTCCCTTCAGATACTGGAAGGTTGCTATAAGGTCTATACTACTATAAGGTATAAGGACACAATGAACAGGTGTCTTTACAATCAGCATTATTTTGTAATTAAAGCACATAATCAATGGTATCCAGAGTAATTGGGCTTTTAGAAAGAAATGAGGGTTGGCTGTTTTCTTAAGAAAAGGGAAATTTCAACCATCTACCAGATAAGGGTGTTTGAAGGCCAAATTCTGAATCATGTTAGATATGATCCCCAAGTCCTTTTCTGTGCTGTCTATTTGTATAGAAAGTGTTCAAGGCTCCAAGTTAGGAAGTGTAAGGATAGGAAATGAAATGTTTTGAAGTCTCTGGTCTCAAGGCAGACAGTTCAAAATGTGCCAGGAGCTCTAGGTATAGCAATCCACTACGGACACAAATTCAGGCTGTGTGAGGTTGTTGCTGGGTACGCTGCAAACACACTCAAGCCTTTAGGAATCAGTGGAAGAGATTCCACACACATACAGTTTTAAATGACCTCTTAGGGATAATAGCTTCATTATAGAAGGGGAACAAAAGTATCACAGAACTTTTATCTCCCCAATACCACAGCGTGTTAGAAATACCAAGGCACAAACGTGTATGTGGAGAATAACAGCAGTCCTAAACAAATTCAACCATGACTGAAAAACATGCAACAACAGTGAGGAATCAAAGGCAGAAGGGGCTCCAGGGTGTTTATGATTTCACTGTTTGCTTGCAGTTATACATTGGTTTGGCTTAAATTTCCTTGCAAGCAGGGCTTTGTCTTCCATAAGATACACTTCTTGTTAGCTTTGGCAAGAGCTACACTGCTATCTCACCTCTCAGTCCACTGCCAAAAAGGTAAATTGGATGTGTGGGAAGAGTTGGGTCTGCTCCACAAAGTGCTATCCATAGAAACAGTCAGAGAGTCAAACAGATGTGCCTGGAAAGGCTATTAGATCATCAGGACCACTTTCCCAGGATAAAATAGCCCAGAATTTTACTTGATGGTTTGTTTGTTGTTTCATTTTGTCATTTTATAAAACAAATTATTTACATATCTCGTTTTCTACCTGGAGTTTCTCTGAATCATAATCTTCCATATAGGCATCTAGTCTTGAATTGAAGACTTTTGGGCCACTAACTTTACTTATTTTGGCTTTCTAAAATAAGAAAAGAAGTAAGGCTTTAGCCCTAATGGTTTTAGCCTTACTTCTTTCACATATTGGTTTAATTTTTACTCTCCATTGCTCACCACATTAGCTTTCTTTGCTTCAATACCAGAGCAGTGTCCTGTGATGAAAGTAATTGTGGTATGTTAAAGTTACCCATTCTTCCTCTTTTTGATCAGGTCTTTAGGTCTTGCACAGCACAGAACTCTTTTTTCCAGCATTGGAATATTTTTCCTGGCTTTTTTTTTTTTTTTTCTTTTTTTTTCACCTTATTCAGTTTTTCAACATCTTTTTATAAGTATGGAACAACCAGAACTGCACATAATGTTCCAACATCTGTGCATGCAACTAGGTAAAATTATGTCTGTATTNGTACTAGTGGGAGGTGTCCCTGCCTATGGCAGGGGGTTGGAACTAGATGATCCTTGAGGTCCCTTCCAACCTTACCACTCTATGATTCTATGATTCTAGTTCCCCTGATTGTTCCTCTGTTTTACCTTTCAGACTTGTTTTAGCTACAGTGTTGCAGAAGCAACTCTAATGCAACTCCTTGCCCAAGTCCTTCTCTGAGGCACTTCATTCTCATGACCTGGACTCTGTGGTCATCCTTGTCTTCCTCAGCCCTATACACAGATTTGCCTGTGTGTCTGTTTTGTCTGTATTAAAATACATGCTTTTTATAGGTCAAGTCCACATAATTTTGTCTGCCTGCCCAGCCCTCACTGTCACATACCATTCTACCAGGTTTTATGTCATTAGGACGTTTTCAGTAGTAAATTATGTTCCACTCTAGTGATTTCCAACAGAAATACAGACTAGCATCATTGCCACTACTAATGCACACAGATTTCTCTTGTATATGTTTACTTATTTCTGATGAAAATGTTATTTTATGATATGCCAATTAATCATTTCTTCACCTACTCTAGAACTAATTCACAGGTTCTGTATTCTGCACTACCGCACAGATACACATTTTGATATCACACCAAGTAGCAGTCAGTAAGTGACATCTATACAGTGCTTTTCATCAAAGAGCAGTGAAACTCATTTGTTTAACATGCTTTATTTTTCTTTGCATCTGACCTCTTGGAAGGCAGTGAAGGGAAAAAGGATCTGGGGGTCCTAGTTGATGGGAGGTTGACCATGAGCCAGCAGTGTGCTCTTAAGACTAGGAGGGCCAATGCCATTCTGGGGTGTATTAAAAGGGCTGTGGTTAGTAGGTCAAGAGAGGTGCTCCTCCTCCTCTACTCTGCTCTGGCGAGGCCACATCTGGAATACTGTGTCCAGTTCTGGGGCCTCCAGTTCAAGACGGACATAGAACTGCTTGAGAGAGCCCAGCACAGAGGCACAAAGATGATTAAGGGAATGGAACATCTCTCTCACAAGGAGAGACTGAGGGAGCTGGGGCTCTTTAGCTCATAGAATAATAGATGATCCTTGAGGTTGCTTCCAACCTTACTATTCTATGATTCTATGAATCTATTTCCCCTGATTGTTCCTCTGTTTTACCTTTAGGACTTGTTTTAGCGACAGTGTTGCAGAAGCAACTCTGATGCACCTCCTTGTCCAAGTCCTTCTCTGAGGCACTTCATTCTCGTGACCTGGACTCTTTGATCATCCTTGTCTTCCTCACCTTCCTTGTCCTTTGATCATCCTTGTCTTCCTCACCTTCCTCAGTGGGAGGTGTCCCTTCCAATGGCAGGGGGTTGGAACTAGATGATCCTTGAGGTCCCTTCCAACCTTACCATTCTATGATTCTATGATTCTAAGATTCTATGATCTCTTCAGTTGTTCAGAATTCTTCTAATAGACTAAAATCTCCTAAGTGCCTCTTCAATAAAAAGTCAATGTGCCAAAGGTCACTTCAGGTATATATTCCACTGAAGCAGGTGATTTTAACAGCCTCTGCAGGCAGTGAGTTCTCTATAACACTCATGTGAGTAACATATGCCTCCTCCTGCTACTCACAAAGTTTCAGAATGATGATTTATTTCGAACACCACTGACTATGTCTTTATCAGAAATTTTGCCATCTCTAAACACTTAAACTGCTATACCATTTATAAGCCTTTTTCTTTAATGACCATCTATACAGCTCTACAATGAGAAGACAAGTATTTTCTTGGTTTTTTCCTGTTCATTTCCTTATGCCTTTCCTTATTGCTTGTCCACACTGATGTACATTGTGTCTACATGACCTTTTTACTGCCACATCTTAAATACTGTCACTATTGTTTTATTCCTAGCTATCTTTTTCCTTCTCTTTCTTGTCTGTGGAACTGAAATGCTTTGGTCCATGCAATAAATGTCTTCTAAATAGCTATCTCTTAACGTGCTTTTTCCCCTGCTTTTTCATTCCAATCTGTGAAGTCTGAAGGAACCTTTAAAACACAGTTAAAACTGTCCTAGTATTTGTTAAGTGTTGCTCATCTCCAAAACAGAAGGAGGGAGAGCAGAAAAACATGCCTGGGCAAGCCAGGACATGTACAAGCCTATTTTGGCCTGCTCAGGCCTACCACAACAGAGATTCATAGCCATAGCCATAGATGCACAACCCATGGTCATGTCCACTGTTGGGTTTTTGCATTGCTTAACACTGGCATGGAAGAATGCAGCCAGCCTGAGAGCATGCTACAAAAAATAGGAATGCTGCCTCTCAAGTGTACAGAGAGGAAAAGCACTCAGACAAAAGCTAATTTTACTGACAGTGGTGGGGAAAGCCCTATTCTGTGGAACTGAGTATGTAAATGGTGGTTAAAGTAACCTCTAACAAGGAAGATCTTAGTACTTAAATAATGGGATCATGGGGTCATAGGCAATCACCTCTAAAAAGGCAGACTCTTTATATAAATCATGGGAGCAAAATCTCTCCAAAAAGCACAAATAACAAAGAAGGCTTAGTACATAGATGGTGGGACCACAGGTCACTCAAGTCCCCTTTAAAAAAGGGGAATTCAATACCTAAATAATGAGAGAACAGTGTTACTGTACTCATAACAACAAGGAAATTATTTTTAAGATGGAGAAAGGAACCCCTTTTGCTCCCCATGGAAATCTGTTGTTAATGCAGTGATGTGTATTTCTATGCATATGCCACAGACACTCCAAGAGACTGCCTAAGATGCTGTGATATTATTAATTGCCTTTCCNGGCTTCAGAACTGCAGACAGTACTCCATGTGGGGTCTGATGAGAGCAGAGTAAAGGGGCAGAATTAAGGGAAGCTTGCTCTTCCAGGAAGCCATGAACTTAGTCCTGGGTCTTTCCCAAGTGATGCTATCAAGATGCTGTAGAGCATTATGCAAATCACTGCGTCCTGGGTCTGTACTCAGTCAGTGCATTTCTTTGGAGAGCTCAAGACTGTTTTCAGATTACATTTACAAGAGCAAAAGACTCTCATCTTATCCTGTGAATCATCCTGCTATGCAGACTATCACTTCAAAGTGAGAAAGCATTTATTCTAAATTTGCAACGCGTTGTAACGTAAGAATCAGATTATGCACAAATATCCTCTCATAAAATGAAGTGTGTTTCATTGCATATTCACAGTCAAAACATTTTATTATGTTTTTATATGTAATGCAGTCATGTTCATATCCATATGTTGCACTTAGGGGCAGAGCAATAGCTCCAGCTATGAATGTACACACATACATCTTCAACAAAATGGCCCTGCTTACAAAGATATAAATCCCACCAAGGAGCACAAGGTCTGACAGGTCTATTATGTCTTCTGCTCAGAAGAAGTACATCTGCCTGGTGTAAGATCAGAGGGACATCTTTTGTCTTGAACAGACGTTACCTTGAGATAACTGAGGATAAAATCCCTCTCTGTGCTTAACAGGGCTCCATGTCATTTAGGTTACACATCTACATATATATTTATGATGAAAGCGTTGTCTCGGATTAGTTCAACAAAGATAATTGTAAAGGAAAGCAAAGGCTTCCATCATTAAACTCATACTTGTGCTTTGATGAGATAACCATAGAATCATAGAATGGTAAGGTTTGAAGGGACCTCAAGGATCATCCAGTTCCAACCCCCTGCCATAGGCAGGGACACCTCCCATGAGTACAAGTCACTCAAGGCCTCCTCCAACCTGGCCTTCAACACCTCCAGGGAGGGAGCAGCCACAACCTCCCTGGGCAACCTGTTCCAGTGTCTCACCACCCTCACTGCAAAGAACTTCCTCCTAACATCCAGTCTAAATCTCCCCTCTGCCAGTTTAAACCCAAGGGTTTGCATAGTTCTGGGTTTTAATGGGTTTGCATAGTTCTGGTGAAAAAGTACTATATGTATATGCATGTAGGGAGTGAGTGTATGCAAGTACCTATATAAATGGTATTTACATACTCTTGAAAGCCACGCTACTAAAAGGATAGTGATCTAGTAGTCAAAGATGCTGAGAGCCTCAGAAAATACAGGCCATACACATAGATTTCTAGTGCTTGTTGAGGCTGAGTCTTGATCCTAAATACACTGAAATCAAGAGCAAAATTCTCAGTGACTTCCCAAGTACAGAATCAGGCCTGCTCTGCAACCACAGCTGAGATATTTGAGTAAGCTTCACTGGAGCAGAAAAAAAGAGTGGCAGGCTGTCTGTGTGGGGGCGAATTTTGAAGTTAACTTCACGGTCACAGGAAAAAGCCTCGTTCCAGTTCAGGAAAAGGAAAATGCAGGCTTCAGTCCAGCATGCAAGTGTGTGGGTAGCATCTCAGAGTGTCAGTCCTCAAAGTGACTTCAGCAGAGACTTCAGATACTTAGAGTTAAGGTATGTGTTTAAGTACTCTTTTGGACGGGGGCCCCTCAATTTAAGAGGGACATTGAGGTGCTTGAAAGTGTCCAGAGAAGGGCAACAAGGCTGGTGAGAGGCCTCAAGCACAAGCCCTATGAGGAGAGGCTGAGGGAGCTGGGATTGTTTAGCCTGGTGAAGAGGAGGCTCAAGGGAGCCCTTCTTGCTGTCTACAACTACCTGAAGGGTGCTTGTGGCCAGGAGGAGGTTGCTTTCTTTTCTCAGGCAACCAGCACCAGAACAAGAGGTCACAGTCTCAAGCTGTGCCAGGGGAAGTTTAGGCTCGAGGTGAGGAGAAAGTTCTTCATTGAGAGAGTCATTCACTACTGGAATGGGATGCCCGGGGAGGTGGTGGAGTCACCTTCCCTGGAGGTGTTCAAGGCACGTTTGGACGTGGCACTTGGTGCCATGGTCTAGTCTGGAGGTCTGTGGTAATGGGTTGGACTTGATGATCTTTGAGGTCTCTTCCAACCTTGCTGATACTGTGAAAAAGAAAAAAAAAAAAATTGCTGACAGTTTAAATCATATGAAACAGCCATGGGTACAAGGGCTTAATCAGTGATTAAAGAGACAATTAGGGGCACTAACTAACAGCCTGGTTTTACTTCATTTTCCATCTTTGTTGTATTCCAGGTTTCCTATGCTTGTAATCACTCCTTGCAAGCTTTTGAAAGAACTATCCATATGTGCTATCAGTGTGGCTATGGGTTTTTCTATACCTCTGGAGCAGTTCATGTCAGAAACATCCTGAGAAAGACACAGAGTTGTCAGGATAAAGATTGTGTGTTTTTAGGGACTTTTCTTTTTCTCCTTTGAAGGGAACTTAGAGTTCCATTTGATTGTGTGGAAGCAGAAAGTGATCTGACTACTCATTTTTTCCATATTTCTGCTCCTGGAACAGGACATCATATCATGATGTGAGAAGTTCTGGCACAGATGAATTTAGAGGGACGAGACACAAAAGTTGAGAGGATGTAGAACTGAGCCTCTGATCTACACAGCTGCAGCCATGTACTTCTATAGTATTCAGTTTATAGTACTTGTCTCCCCCATGTCTCCAACAGCTGACCAAACTTATTGAGCTTACTTTTGGTTGCCCACCATAGGCTCAGTCTCCTTTCTCAACTGGAGAATGTATGAAACACATCTACTGGCAATCCAAAGCTATGGAACCAAATACCCCACTTCACCCCTAAAAAAGGTTTTATAGCAAATTCCCTCAGAAATTTTAAAACGCTGTTTGTAGTCTTTTAGTTTTCTTTTCAGTAGATGTATTTTTTGAGCATGTGGCATCTACATTGTTCCAACTTGCTTGTTGTAAGGACCTGCCTGTGATGTACATGAAGGGCACTATATAAATTAATGTAAATTGTAAATCATTTCAACAAAACATTTGCTTTTTGAGGCCAAATCAAACTCAAGACATGCTGACAGTAAAAAAAAAAAAAAAAAAGAAGAAAGAACCTAACGAAAACACACAAGAGGTATGAGGAAAGAATCATGTCCATCCTACAGGAGGCCATTACCAGTTATCACCACCAGACTGTGAGATATCAAAACTCACCCATTGTTTTTCACCAGCTCCAGCTTTAGTTTCCAAAGTGACTTCTTGGCAGCACTCTCAGGGTATGTATCAGGAGGACTGAAGGTACAAGAAGAAGCCCAACCTTGGCAGTGCTGGGAGAGAGGGAGCACATTGGCACAAGTCCTCTGCCTCTCCCAACTGGATGCACAACTTTCAGGCATGAAACTATTGTTTTGCTTGCTGGACCTTTCACAGCAGCGAGGCCAAGTCTCCTGCTAGAAGCCAGGATCTGCAACCTTATGAAAGTTGCAGGGCCCGGCAGGCTGTCAGTATTTTCAGCTGGATTGAGCCCAGAACAATTTTATTTTCATCAGAAATGTTCCTTGGCCCTACCACATGTGCAAGCCTATATGAAACCACCAAGAAGGCTCCCTCCCCCAGCTATCTTATTTAACTCAAATTCAGCTGCCCAGCAGAACTGTTTCTTATCCTAGCCCTTAGAGACGGGAGAGGAGTGCAGAGATTTAATTATAATCTTTCTCTCTCTCCACCTCCCACAGTACATTAATGCTTTTCATTAGCCAAAGCCAAAACCTTGCTTTATAAGCTGTGAGAGCTGTCTTTTAAAAATACTTTGAGCATTAAAAGAGTTCTGAATGGCAGTAACAGCAGCATAACTCCACATCCACAGGTGCGGGAGATCCGCTGGAGGATTGGTGGTAGGGAGGTGAATTTTATTTAAAAGACATCTGATTCCTATTTCTGTCCATTGGCCAATTACCCTTCACATTACAGTATTTCTGTGCCCACTGACAATTTCACAGACATGTCCAAATGAATGAGATAAAACCCTCAACATCCAGAAGCTCTGGATGATTTTTCTAAGTATCCAGATGTTTAGACTTTTATCTGAAGCTTATCCAAAAAATATGAGGCCACTTCTAGCAGCAGCCTGACAAATATCCACAGCCATTTGTTCTGTGTATAGGTCTGGAGCACACACATTCACACAGATGCATCATTGGAGTAGGTACATCTGTTGAACTCAGTGGTATAGGAATGCTGATAAATCAGGAATGACATTTTTTGGCTCACAACTGCAATGTGATCTAAGTGATAAAACTAAGTCAGTGTCTTACATTGATGGAAATATTCTGGGGACATAGAAGACCCTGGCTTGATTGGCATTGCCTTACAGAATACATAGAGCTGATATTCATCTTTGAAAAACAAGATCTTATTTCCAGTACTTCCCCAGAAGTACTTCTTATCCAGAGATCAGAAAACAATGAGTGAAAGATGGAGACTTATTCCTCACAATGGCTGATTTTCTATTTTTTCTTTTTTTAAACAAAATATCACTCTTTTCCTCATTCCCTTGCTGTCTTCTAGTTTTAAGGATATAAACAGGCAAATTAACCTCAGGGTTCAGTCAGTAGGGTGACTTCAGGGGCTTGGTTTTGGGGTTGGTTGGTTGGTTTGTTTGCTTGGTGTTTTGTTGGTGATGGTGATCTTAGTGAGTTTTTGGTTTGGTGTTGGGGGTTTTTTTTGTTGTTGTTGTTTAGGGTTTGGGGTTTTTTCCTTTGGTTTGGGTTGGGTTTTTATATGGCAACCCTTGAAAGCTTGAAGCAGGCAGCTCTGTTGTCCCAGTGCTGTGCAAACACATACAGTGGTAGGAAATGCTCATGTGCAGAGAGCTGAGAGGCTGCTTGGAGAGGAGAATACAACAAGCAGCATAACAAATACCTGCCTGGTTAATAAAGGACAGGTGAAAGACCTGGTGTATTACAGTTGTTGGTTGCACAGATTAACCAGGCAATTAAAGGCAACAGGAATAATAAATATCCTTCCAAGAGAAGAAGCAGCTATTGGGTTGCAAGCTGAACATAGGTGTTCCAATGGTAAAATGGTTTTGCCATAAGCACAAAGGCAAAAAAAAAAACTGAAGAGGAAGAAGGCTCTGGAAGCAGTCCCACGAGTGGGGCATGCTTTTTGTGAGTCCTCCAGAAATTTTACAGTTGACTGAGGTCTTTTTTTTTTTTTAATGTACATTTCAATGGTTTCTTATCTTACATTTTAATAGGTGATCTGTTGAATGTCTAAAATGCCTTTTGGCAGTCAAATCTTTTGTTGCTGATCTCTGTGATTTAAAAACAGTTTAGCTTATCAAGAAGCTTTGGTGTAGAGCTGGGGTAGTGAATAGGTTCATTTGTTTTTTAAATCCTTTCTTTTAGATCACTTTTAATCTCCACTTACACTGCATATGGCCATTTATGCATTGATAGGTTGATGGGGACTTTAATGGACATACAACTTTCTCTGTCAGGACTTATGTGCCTCTGTCAGATTTTATCCTGCAGTAGAGAGGGTTCACGTTCAGTTGCTGACAGATAAAATAAGCTCCTCCAGCAGCTGCAGCTCTGCCTCCCATCATTTTTTTTTTTGTTGTTCTGATCTGATCCTGTGTCCTCAGCTAAGTGCTGAGAAAGCACAGGCAGCAGTGTGGGGCTGGGCTAGGCTGGGCAGGAGCACAGTGCCAGATCTGCAAAAAGAAGGATGAGTTAGTTCTACCACAGCCATCTTCTGTAGACTAAGTCCTGTGATGTTTGCCATATTTCTTTAGCCCCAGCTGCAGAAGACAGGCAGCAGCAAGACAAACCTTGTTCTATTCTAAACAAAAGTGCATTTCCAGCCCAGATTCCTGCAGAGAAAACCCAAAAGGCAAGAAATTCCTTTTTTTAAAAAAGCGTAAAATTCACAAATCATGTAAGTGGCAAAGGTCATGAATTTCAAGTCTGTCCTATGATCTGAAGGACTGGAATCACAAATTTGAAACACAAGTTTGAAATAAGGACCTTCCTTATGTGCAGTTTGGAAAGCAAACAGTAAGGTTTTTCACAAGACTAGTGTAATCACAGAGTTGAGGTATGCAGATATTAGATATAAAATGAAGATACCCAGCATCTGTCATTGCCACAGAAACCAATGGAAACTGCAAACACTCTGCTCTGAAGGACCAGACCTTTAATCATTAGTGTGTTTCCACATCTATTAAAAAAAATGTTTCCTAAGATACTTTATTTCTGCAAGAAATTCCCTGTTGGCAAGAGAGTTTTCATAGCTCCTTAAAGACCTATAAGGAACTGTGGAAGAAATAAAGTGGGGCTTTACTTATGGAAATCAGACCTACTGGAGAGCAACTGGAAATGTTTTTTATGAGTCTTTATAATGGAACTACAGTAGCAGTTCCATGTTGATTTTCATTCTAAGACCCTGTACTTTTTTCTTCTTTTTTTTTAAGCCAATTTTTTTCCCACCTGAAACTTCACGTGTGGTCTCTTGGCAAAGTAGAATATTTTTGGAAAGTTTAAGGCTGATCTGATAAGCCTTTTTTAAATAAGGAGATTTGAAAACACAGCAATATTTTATATCTAAAAAAAAAAATCTTCAAACCCTTCCTCATTAATTTAAAAGTCGAAAATGCTTACGCTAAAAAAATTCCATTTTGCTTTTATATTTGCTTCTAATGAGATACAGCTCATGGATAGGACATGGAAGTGTTGGAGCGGGTCCAGAGGAGGGCCACAAAGATGATCAGAGGGCTGGAGCAGCTCTGCTGTGAGGACAGGCTACAAGAGTTGGGGCTCTTCAGCCTGGAGAAGAGAAGGTTTCGAGGAGACCTTAGAGTAGCCTTCCAGTATCTGAAGGGGGCCTAAAGGAAGGCTGTGGAGGGACTATTTACAAGGTCTTGCAATGACAGGACAAGGGGCAATGGGTTTAAACTGTCAGAGGGGAGATTTAGACTGGATGTTACGAGGAAGTTCTTTGCAGTGAGGGTGGTGAGGCACTGGAACAGGTTGCCCAGGGAGGTTGTG
>WBNM01022373.1:30212-52103 GCA_013399055.1 Ramphastos sulfuratus | reverse complement strand
TTCAGATACTGGAAGGCTACTCTAAGGTCTTCTGGAAGCCTTCTCTTCTCCAGGCTGAAGAGCCCCAACTCTCTCAGTCTGTCCTCACAGGAGAGCTGCTCCAGCCCTCTGATCATCTTCGTGGCCCTCCTCTGGACCCACTCCAACACTTCCATGTCCTTCCTGTGCTGGGGGCTCCAGAACTGCACACAGTACTCCAGATGGGCTCTGACGAGACCAGAGTAAAGGGGGAGAATCCCCTCCCTTGCCCTGCTGCCCACACTGCTCTTGATGCAATAAATGCTGACTAGAGAAGGGACTTTCTACTTGTTCACTGTAAATCTCTGTCAAGATTTGATAAAGAGCACATGGAGGAGAGTCCAGCAGAAGAGTTACCTACCCAGCTGTTTGGTCACCATCATGGAGTTTTCCTGTTCTTCTGCTCTCGTTCTGTGATGTGCTCAGGGGACCTGGTGTTGTAGCTGCTCAAATCTGGCTCATTAGAAATTCTGTGAAGTCAAAACCTCATTTCAGTCAGAACACAACTACTGTAGGGTGAGATGTTACACCCAGGGTTACAATAACTTCAGTGGCTTTGTATTTCTGTTTCAGTGAAACACCCTATCCACCAAAAATAAGAGCAATGATAGTCAGGTAGACTATAGTGTTGGCTTCTGAAACGGGCTAACTTTCAGTCAAATAAATGCAAAGTTTGACAGAAGTTGAACAACAGCATTTTTTTACCTTCTCATGCATCTTCACATTTCTCATTATAATGAGTGTCTGTAGCAGAAATCCTAGTTAACACAAAACAATTTTTTTTTCTTTTTCTTTTTTTTTTTTTTTCTCCAGTCTTTCTGGTGTAACCAGAGATGAAAATTGTGAGTTACCTCATCAGAGCCTATTTTCATGTTTTTGATAAACCTCTCAGCAGTGTTTACTGCTTTTAGTGACTATGTGACCCAGACATCTAAAGATTCACCCTTCTTTGCTAATCAGTGTTTCTGAGATTTGATCTGTATACTTTAACACAGACTAAAGTATCCTTTTTATACCATGCTGCTCATGATGAGGCAATGGCATGCAATGTATTCCATATAGCATCTCCTTTAATGCACATCAGTTATTTCAGTGAGCTTGGTATCAGGTCTTGTACAAGGGTTTGGAAGCAGTTAATTTATAGCTACATACAAGCTTTAGCTGCAATTGCTTATCAATTTTATCATAGAATCATAGAATCATATAATGGTAAGGTTGGAAGGGTCCTCAAGGATCATCTAGTTCCAACCCCCTGCCATAGGCAGGGACACCTCCCACTAGTACAGCTCACTCAAGGCCTCATCCAACCTGGCCTTGAACACCTCCAGGGAGGGAGGGAGCAGCCACAACCTCCCTGGGCAACCTGTTCCAGTGCCTCACCACTTATCTGTGATGGCACACAATAACTGGAGATCAAATATCCTTGTGAGTTCTTTTTGGTTCTGAAGTAATTCCTTATATGATCCTTGGGTGGCTTCTTCAAAAACATGAAATGGCTGTCTCAAGCAGCATGCTTGTTGCAAAACAGTTCTTCTTAGATCATTAGGCTACCCACTTTGGTGAGACCCCACCCGAAGTACTGTATCCAGTTCTGGAGCTCCTATTACAAGAAAGATCTAGACATGCTGGAATGTGTCCAGAGAAGGGCCACGAGGATGATCAGAGGGCTGGAGCACCTCTTCTATGAAGACAGAGAGTTAGGGTTGTTCAGTCTGGAGAAGAAAAGGCTCTGAGGAGACCTTATTGTGGCCTTCCAGTGTCTGAAGGGGGCCTATAGGAAATCTGGCGAGAGACTTGTTAGGATGCAGGTAGTGATAGCACCAGGGGGAATGAAGCAAAACTAGAAGTGGGTAGGTTCAAATTGGATGTTAAGAAGTTCTTCACCACAAAGGTGGCAAGACACTGGAACAAGTTGACCAGGGAGGTGGGAAGCCCCATCCCTGGGAGTTTTTAAAGCCAGGCTGGATGGGGCTCTGAACAATGTGATCTAGTGTGAGGCATCCCTGCTTATGGCAGGGGGGTTGGAACTAGATGATCCTTGAGGTCCCTTCCAGCCCTGAAAATTCTGTGATACTATGATTCTATAACATTCTTCTCAAAGCAAATGTAGTGGTGGCAGCTATATACAAGGGCTTGGCTGCATTACCAACTGCCTCAGATGTTTAGTGGTTATACTGAGTTGCTGAGCTGGTCTGTATGCTTTACACATACATATTATATATAATGTGTCTGTATATATGTATTCTATTCTGGGCATTAGCTTTATTGATGTTACTGACAGTGTCCAGGAAAATTATGCCTGAATAGGCCATCCCAGAGTTAAAGCAATAGCAGGATAAAGATTGTCAAACTTATGATAGGAAAGGATATGGAAATTCAGGTTTCAGCTCAAGTGAAATTATATATACCATGATATGATACAATACAACACAACAGGATACAACATGATATGGCACAACACAATGCGATACGACATAATACAATGTGATATGATCATAGAATCATAGAATCATAGAATGGTAAGGTTGGAAGGGACCTCAAGGATCATCTAGTTCCAACCCCTTGCCATAGGCAGGGACACCTCCCACTAGTACAGCTCACTCAAGGCCTCATCCAACATGACCTTGAACACCTCCAGAGAGGGAGTATCCACAACCTCCCTGGGCAACCTGTCCCAGTGCCTCACCACCCTCACTGGAAAGAACTTCCTCAGCAAGCCAGTTTCAACAGAGGCACAACTGAAATGCCTCTACACTAATGCAAGGAGCATGGGAAACAAGCAGGAAGAATTGCACATATGTCCAGAGTTATGATGTAATTGGCATCACTGAGACGTGGTGGGATGCATCCCATGATTGGAACGTAGGGATAGATGGCTATAGACTCTTCAGGAAGGACAGGCAGGGGAGAAGGGGAGGGGGTGTTGCCCTCTACATCAAGGACAGACTAGAGGCCATGGAGCTCCACCTGGGGATGTCCAACACAGAAACAGAGAGTTTGTGGGTAAAAGTTAAAGGGATGCCACAGGATGGCGATTTCATAGTAGGAGTCTGCTACAGACCTCCTGATCAGGAAGGTGAAGTGGATGAGGCCCTCTACAAACAGATAGGAGAAGCTTCACATTCACAGGCTCTGGTCCTCATGGGGGACTTCAACCACCCCGACATCTGTTGGAAAGACAACACAGAAGAGCACCAGCAATCTAAGAGATTCCTAGAATGCACTGATGATAACATCCCCCTGCAAATGATAAGATGTATTTTATCATAGGTACAGGTTGGGCTTGGTGCCAGAATTTATAAACTTAATTCAGTGTACCTGTGTCCCATGAAAAAGATGGCATATGGAAGGTCACTTTAATTCTCATGTCTACTCATTTTCTGGAGGAAATGTGGGCTATTGAAATTGTGAGTGAGGATTAAGTAAATAAGGTTGTCACTGCCTTCAGGCTGATATGCTGTGTATTGGTCCCATTCAAGAATATTCAAGGTGAGTTTCGTTGCTAAACTAATCTGGCTTATAGATTTACAAGCTAGTGATGTTGCCAAAAGGCAGAGGAATATTGCTGTAGAGGTGGCTTTCATTATGTATTCATAGAATCATAGAATCATAGAATCACAGAATGGTAAGGTTGGAAGGGACCTCAAGGATCATCCAGTTCCAAGCCCCTGCCATAGGCAGGGACACCTCCCACTAGTACAGCTCACTCAAGGCCTCCTCCAACCTGGCCTTGAACACCTCCAGGGAGGGAGCAGACACAACCTCCCTGGGCAACCTGTGCCACTGTCTCACCACCCTCACTGCAAAGAACTTCCTCCTAACATCCAGTCTAAATCTCCCCTCTGCCACTTTAAATCCACTGCCCCTCGTCCTGTCATTACAAGACTTTGTCAATAGTCCCTCCCCAGCCTTTCTGTAGGCCCCCTTCACATACTGGAAGGCTACTCTAAGGTCTCCTCAAAGCCTTCTTTTCTCTAGGCTGAAGAGCCCCAACTCTCTCAGCCTGTCCTCAGAGCAGAGCTGCTCCAGCCCTCTGATCATCTTCGTGGCGCTCCTCTGGACCCGCTCCAACACTTCCATGTCCTTCCTGTGCTGAGGGCTCCAGAACGCACACAGTACTCCAGATGGGGTCTGACGAGAGCAGAGTAAAGGGGCAGAATCCCCTCCCTTGCCCTGCTGGCCACACTGCTCTTGATGCAGCCCAGGACCCGGTTGAGTGTCTGGGCTGCATGCACACACTGCAATTCTATGGCAGAAGTCAGTTGTATCTTGTTGAAAGACATTACTGGGACAAATTTAGTTAACAAGGAGTGTTGGAGATGGTTCTGCTGAACAAAGTAGTTCTCCAGTACCAATCCCCTCATCAGGTATTATCATCCTGCCAGAATTCCCTAATTTCTGGCTCTTTTACCAAAGGAACAACAGTGGATGAGTGGTCGTATTTGGTTTATTTTTTACAATTGTTTGTAAAGTAACTTGAGGTTATTGTTGAACTCTAAGGTGAGGTGGCATAAAGGATCATTCCTTGATTTTCTTGTAGTCAGTAACAGCAGAGAGTCCACTGTCCTCATTGCTAAAGGTAGTTACTGAGGTTTAGGATTACTGTATATTTTTAACTTAACCATTAGGAAGCCAGATCTAGGGGATCTAGTCTCCAAAGGCTACCTCTTCTTGAGAAAAGGAGGAGTTCTGATGGAGGTATTCTGTGTGGAATTAATCTCACCCACTTTAGACGTCAAAGATTTTGATTTCTGCCATTGCAAAACAGGTCCCCAAAGTAAGTGGGATCATCTCTCCCTTTGTGAGAAACTACCTTTCTGTTTGACTCCAGAGGGGAACCTAGAAAAGCAACTGAGATCATCCTGTGGAAGTGCAAACACCACACGATCACGTCCTTCAGGGCATGGATATGGTAAACTGCCTATTTATGACAGACTCCAGAGAGAACCTAGAAAAGCAGCTGAGACCAGCAAAAGGAAGAAGGGGATACCATCACGTCCTTCAGGGCACGGACATGGCAAACTGCCAATTTATCGTGGTTTAACAATTTATTCATCATCTAGCAAGCCACAGTAATTGATTGTGCGCATGTTCCCAGCCCACCCGAGTTAAGTGCTCACTTTAATCATTCTCTAGAGACACTCATTAGGCTGTGGTAACTTAATCGCTTGTCAGTGTTTATTTGGATCTTAATTTCTCAAAGTGCATAGTCATATTCACCAACTTTGTTCCAGAAAGGGATCCAAATATTGGCTAATACTATACAAATAAGACTGAGAGACAAAAAAATTAGAAAACGAGAGAAGTAATAGGTCTACAGTTTTGCTTCTTATTCCAAGCAAACCTTCCAAATAAAGAACAATGCAAATGTACAACAGTACTAGCCTATCACTTTCTTTTTGGTATGAAGTCAACTTTCTGGAGAAAGAAAGGCAATAAAGCTATGAAAAATGAAATTTAAATCATAACAGTCACATGGTATTTTTATTTGTTTTCAAACAGGAGCTGTGTGGCTCAGGGAAGGGATACGCTGACCATCCACTTCTGAGCTTTTCAGTCTCAGTGCTGCCGCAGGCCTTAAGTGAAAATGAGCCTACTGGTCTCATTCAAACCCCGGCGCATGTGAGCCCACATTACAAAACACCAGAGAATTTGGCACAATCAGCAGTTTCTGCTCAAGAGAGGCCCAGAACTGCAATAGCAGAGGTGTTAGAGATCAGGACTCGGGAACGCTGGTTGAGTTATGTGGGAAAGCAAAATACTTGGTCTCTCACTTTCATTGGGACTGCATTCACTTGCACGAAATAAACACAGTATGTACAATACAAAAAATATTTATATCACACCAAATGATACTTGTAAATAAGGCAAACAGCTCATTACCACCATTCATCCAAAGGTCACAGACTGCTTTTTAAGCAGAAATTTAGCTGTGCCGGTGAAACAGCGTAACATCATTCTTATTTTACAGATGGAAAAACTGAGGCACACAGACACCTTCCTATCCAAGACCGCACAGGAAATCTGTGGCAAGACCAGCACAGGCTCCTGATCACTGGAGTCTGCATGTGTCAGGGTTTAGGGAGGACCACTGAGCTCACTTGCACTCACTTGTGCTCACTTGTGCTCACTGAGCTCACTTGCTGTGGCAGAGTAGGAGCTGAAGAGCATGAAAGTGAAAGGTCAGTGTATCCATCTCCTGAGCCACAAAGCTCCAGTCTGAAAACTAATATAAATGTGAGACTTTTCTGATTTTTTTTAATATTTTCTTTTTTAGATTTTAGTAGTTTCTTATCACTAGAAGTCAGTTTTACACCAAGAATTCTATGTTACACAGTTATTTACATAAACCTGCACTGTTTCTAATTTGGAAGGTTTAATAAGAAGAAAAGTTGCAGACTGCTGGTGTCTCAGGCTGATGTTGTCTCCTGTCCCAGTTTGAGGCCACAAGCATATCTGGGACTGGAGGACAGAAATGGCCCTTACCCCTTTCCAGGAGTAAGAATGAGGATACTGCACACTGATTGGAAGTTTAGAGAGAAATTCTATTTACAGGAGTACATATACAAAAGGCAATCAGGTAGAATAAGTATAAAAACCTATTAAGCCCAAACTGGTCTTCTAGAATCCTCCACCCTCCTTCCACCCTCAGTCGGGCTGAGGGTAGGCTGAAACTGCCCTCCCCAGCTGGGGCCCACAAGGTGCTGCTTGGAGAAGTGAAGGGAAGAAAGGCAGGGAAGAGAAGAAGGAGAGTTCAGTCAAGCACCATCTTTTAAGCTGTGATACTGGAAGATGGAATGGATGGAATGGATGGAATGGATGGAAAATTACAACATCCTGGGACAAGCAGATCCATCCCCTTGGGCTGGGCTTCTGTCCCTATGGTTTTGTTAATGGGGACCTAGGGTCCCTCAATCTACCACATCACCTAAGCACCATGTGATGACAAACTCTTCTAGCTGAGATAAGTGAATGTCCTCTTCTGCCTCTTTGTCCAGGTTATTGTTTTTTCCTGAATTGAAATGCCTGTACACCAACATACCCAGCATGAGGAATAAACAGGAGGAGTTTGAAATCCATGTGCAGTCAAGGGGTTATGATTTGGTAGCAACTACAGAGATGTGGTGGGACAGCTCACATGGCGGGAATGTGGTTGTGGATGGCTATGTTCTTTTTAGGAAAGGCAGGTCATCAAGGTGAGGTGGTGGAGTTGCCCTTTACATAATGGAGCAACTAGAATGTCTTGAGTTCTGTCCAGGGGTGGATGAGGGGTGAATTGAGTTTGTGGGTGCAAATTAAGGGACAGGCTAGCATGGGTGATACAGTTGTGGGTGTTTATTACAGGCCACCTGGTCAGGATGAGGAAGCTGGTGAGGCCTTCGACAGGCAGCTGATAGCAGCCACACAATCTCAGGCCCTGGTTCTCATGGGGGATTTTAACTACCCAGACATTTGCCAGAAGGCCTACTCAGTCAGCCAGCCACAGTCCAGGAGGTTCCTCCACTGCACTGACGATAACTTCTTGATGCAAATGGTGGATGAGCCAACTAGGAGAGAAGCACTACTGGATCTGATACTCACTAACAAGGAGAGTCTGGTTGAAGCAGTGAAGGTTGAGGGCAGCTTCAGCTGTAGCAATCATGAGATGCTGTAGGTCAGTATCTTGGGTGGTAGGAAAGAATACCAAGCAGGATCACAACCTTGGACTTCAGCAGAGCCAACTTTGGCCTTTTCAAGCAATTGCTAGGGGAAATCTCGTGGGACAGGGTATTATAAGGCAAAAGGGCTCATGATAGTTGGTTAACATTCAAGGACCACTTCTTCCAAGCTCAAGATCAGAGCATTCCAGCAAGTAGGAAATCAAGAAAGGGAGCCAGGAGACCCGCGTGGTTAAGAAGAAAACTGCTGAGGAAACTGAAGTGGAAGAAGAGAGCTTACAGATCATGGAAGGAGGGCTGGCCACTTGGGAGGAGTGTAAGACTGCTGTCAGAGGACGTAGGGAGACAACTATGAAGGCTAAGTCTTCCTTGGAATTCAACCTTGCAAGGGGGGTCAAGGGCAACAAAAAGGGCTTCTTCAAATACACTGCAGGAAAAACTAACACTAGAGGCAATGTAGGCCCTCTGCTGATTGAGATGGGTGCCTTGGTGACAGAGGACACAAAGAAGCCAGTTACTAAATGCCTTCTTTGTCTCCATCTATACTGCTAGAGACTATCCTCAGGAGCCCCAGACCCCTGAGGCCCCAGAGAATGACATGACAGAGAAGGAGTTTTCCTTGGTTAATGAGGACTGCACTGGTAAGGACTGGGTTAGGGAACAGTTAAGTAATCTGGACATCCATAAATCCGTGGGTCCTGATGGGAGCTGACAAAGGTCATTACCAGACCACTCATCACTGTCTTTGGTAAGTCATGATGGACAGGAGATGTGCCTGGGGACCAGAGGAAGGTAATCATCACATCAATCTTCAGAAAGGGTAAGAAGGAAGACCCAGGTAACTACAGACTGGTCAGCCTCACCTCCATCCACAGAATGGTAATGAAACAACTTATCCTTGGCATTGTCCTTAGGCATATTAAAGACAAGAGGGTCATTAGGAGCAGTCAACATGGTCTTACCAAAGGGAAGTCATGTTTGACCAGCCTGACAGCCTTTTATGAGGACATAACTAGGTGGATAGGTGATGGTAGAGCAGTGGATGTGGTTTATCTTGATTTCAGTAAAGCATTTGACACCATCTCCAACAGCATTCTTACAGCTAAACTGAGCAAGTGTGGTCTGGATAATCAGGTAGTGAGGTGGGTTGGGAACTGGTTGAAGGAAAGAAGTCAAGAGAGTTGTGGGATGGAGTCTAGTTGGAGGCCTGTAGCTAGCGGAGTCCCTCAGGGGTCATTATTGGGACCAGTACTATTCAATATATTCATCAATGACCTGGATAAGGGCACAGAGTGCACTGTCAGCAAGTTTGCTGATGACACCAAACCAGGTGCAGTGGCTGACACACCAGAAGGCTGTGCTGCCATTCAGCGAGACTTAGGCTGGAGGGGTGGGCAGGGAGAAATTTCATGAAGTCCAATAAGGGCAACTAGAGTGTTGCACTTGGGAAAGAACAACCTCTTTTATCAATATCTTTTATCAGGTTGGGGACTGACCTGTTTGAGAGCAGTGAAAGGGAAAAGGACTTAGGGGTTCTAGTGGATGGAAGGCTGACCATGAGCCAGCAATGTGTGAGTGCCAAAAGGATGGAGTCAGGTTCTTCTTGGTGATGCCCAGTGACAGGACAAAGAGTAATGGGTGGCAGCTGAGGCATAGGAAGTTCCATGTAAACGTGAGGAAATTTTTTTTCACTGTAAGGGTGGCAGAACAATGGAACAGGCTGCCCAGGGTGGTTGTGGAGTCCCTCTCTCTGGAGATATTCAAAACCCACCTGGATGCATTCCTGTGTAATTTGGTATAGATGATCCTGCTCTGGTAGAGGGGTTGGACAAGATTATCTTCTGAGGTCCCTTCTAACACCTAACATTCTGTGATTCTGTGACATCCACATTACCTCACCCTTACATCCTCTAAGCCGTAAACTAAATTAGATATTGCTCTGGATCCCAGACTTTTGCCTATAAATGCCTAGAAATGTCAAGTGTCCAGAAGAAACCAACCCAGATAAAGCAGCACTTGTGTGCTGTGACAGAAGTGGCCTGCATTGGAGTGAACCCAGAAGAAAACCAGTTGCTCCACAGCTGGGGACATCCCTGAGCCTTCTTCACATACCTACAGACAGTCACTCATAAGAACTTGTCTCACCTCTCATTCCCAAATGCCTGATCAAAAGCTTTGGGCTGCTACTGGGGATGCTAATCCTTTCCTTCACACCTTTCATGCTTCTAAGGCTCTTTCCTAATTTGCTGGTTGCTCTCCACAGAAACACTGCAGTGTGAGTCATTAGATCCCATGTGAACTTCTCTGTGGATTCCTTAATTAAAAAGAATGATTTGTATGTTTGTCACCTGGTTACTCTGCATTATGATAAACCCCATTAAGTGGAATTACTGGCTGAGGACATGGCAATGCTCACTAAGACCTAATCTGTCCATAGTAGCATGGAATTGCAGGACATGTCAAGGCTTCCAAGTAACTCAGCAATCTTTGCAAGCTTCACTGGAAGCCAAGAAGATGAGCTTTTTAGTAACTGCATCGGACACTACATTACAATGGAGTCCCTCATATGAGCTTTCTGCCTGAGAGGAATGGGACAGAAAGCAAAAAGAAGTCTCAGTGAACCTGGTGCAGCAAATGGCAGGCTGGCTGCAGAGCATGTTTGGTCTCCAGCTTGTCCGGCTAAGAACAGCATCTCTGATTCACATCATGAAGCACCAAAGGAAAGTACTACAGGGAGCCCTCTGGGAGGGAATCAAATCAGAGAAAAGTCCCACTGCTATGTGGTTTCTTAGTGCTGAAACTTCTTACAAACTTTTAAAGCCAAAGCACAGTGGTAGTGTTAACGCTACTCAAGTTATACATTCAGCCCTCTTCAGACAACCCTGTGGGAGTGAAACTTGGTCTGAAATGAGAAAAGTTTCCCAAAGGTGAGTTCACAGATCACAAAATGTAGAGATGGAAAGAATCTATTCAATCACCTAGTCCATCTCTCTGCCAGTTCAGAATTACTCCCCATGATGTTTTTAACATAACTGCTTTTCTCATTTGAAAAAATAAAAGGGATGGGGGAGAAATGAATAGAAGCGGTCTGTAAGATTTTCAGAAACTGTTTGGTTTCTTGACTAATTCTGAGGTCTGCAGTTGCTTTGTTCAGATGAGTTCAGCATGTGCCAGGATGAAGGGTAAACCAGTATTTTCTGGAGGGACTCATCCACCATCTGCAACATCCAGCAACTGGAAAAATCTTCCCAATATTTGGGCTGCATCTGCAGTTTCTTAACTGTATTAAATTTTGTCTCCCTTTGCATGACACTGGGAAGTCGTTCTTCTGTGGTACAATTCTATGTGATTATGGACTAGCCAACCTGGAAAGTGCTAGAATCCCCCTCTATTTCAAGTATTACGTGCAGACTAAGACACACCTTTGCTAAAATAGTGGAAATGAGCCACGAATCTAAGAAGTGGTGGTTAGGATGGTAAAGTTATGAAAGAAATTATCCTGTTTCAATGTGGGGAAAAGGAGGACAAAGACTGTTTTTCACCTCCAACTGAGGATTCCAGGAGTTCAACCTTATTTTTTTCCCCAGTTTAACTTACTTCCTTGTGTTGCAGAGTCTGGATCTCTTTTAAACATCTGGTTCAACACTGGAGCCTGTTCCATCCCTAGCACAAGTCTTCTATTGCTCTCCCACAGTCCAAGATGTCCTGAGGCTCATGTAGAGTTCCTTGATAAATGCAGTTCTTTGGGGATAACAATATAGAAAAAAGAAAAAAAAAGAAAGAAAAGGCAGCTCAGGAAACTGAAGGCAACACATTTTACTACATTTTACTCAGAATACCCTGTTACCACAGGTAAATGGTAACACATGCAGACAGCAAGACTTCTCCCTGCTCACTCTGACATTGATGGGATGGGTGTCAGCAAGAGCCTGACTTCATGTGAAGTCCACCAACTTCAAACTTGGGACACCTCAGCCCATGCCACAGAAACTGTAGCCACTTTCACACTGCTGAGGTGTGCAACACTGGTTGTCAATGTAACATTAGAACTGACAAAGCTGCATTTTGTCAACCCATAATAACAAAACTCAAAAGCTCCCTGCTCAGCCCATCTCTTGCATCCCTCTCAGTGAAAGAATGAGTAGAGAGTCGTGCAACAAGCTGTCGCATCAGGTCTAAAAGCAATGGCCCACACAAAGAAATTTCTCTGCTGTACAGTCTTGGTGTTTATTTAATCAAAGGCAGAAGAAAGCAAGAGGGGCTTTTTTAAAGGGCTTTAAAGAAAGCACTTCAGCCACTTCCAGAGTGAGCCTTAGTTTTGACAGCAACATCTACCTACAGACACAAGGTATGAATTGCTTAATTATGTGTGAAAATTACAGGAGCCATGTCATGCCTGACTCATCAGTGGTTATTTTAAAAAGAAAACCAAAAGTGATTATCATCTACTTTCAGAAAGTGGGCTGTTCTAGCTTTCCTTCATGTGCACATGGATATTGCTGCGTGACCCTGCAGTGCTGTTCTATCCTCACTGGTGTGCAATGGGCAGAGGCCAAACAAAACACAGGGTTTGAGCATCGCAGTGCTAACAACCTTCCAAGGGACAATGCAAAGAAACGGAAGAAAAGGTGGAACATGTCATTTCCTGAAAATAGCCCAATTAACCAAACAGAACAAAAAAACCCAACCCAACCAAACAAAAAACCCCCAAAATCCCAATCCAACCAACCAGCCAACCAAAAAAACTACCCATGCAAGTAAACCTTTGGGTTAAAGACCATTATTGAAGCACTAAGCATTTCTCCTTCATCTGAGCTTGTGTAGAAAACTTGCTAATTTCCAGAACTGCCATTAAAATGAGCACAGCCAAATGATACTGCTGCTGTGCTGATCCCATTAGTGTGACTATGAATGCAAAATTCACCTGTTGGGTGTCATGGCACACTGCAAGTGTTGTTGTCTTGCTGACGCCAGTTGTAAGGCTCTCCCTCGTTGACATTACTTTTTCCTCCTCAGGCGAGGCAGATGCTATACTGGTCCATGTTACCACTAGTGAAAGCAGAGCTACACTTGTGGTGTGACCAAAGTAACCACGTCACTAAGAAAAGAAACCTGTTTCTTGACATAGTTACAGTGGTAACAAAAATCCTATTTATAGAGGGGCCATAATTCAGAAATTGGTCTGAAAGCCTCAGACGTCCCTTCTTGAGATTTCCAATGCTTTGGGAGTTGTGCAAATATTGTATTTGAAAATAGCCTTCCTGTAGTATTTGAGTTCTTCCACTCTCAATCCCAACGGATAGCGTTGAAGTGGGTGAAAATGTAGCAGTATTTTTTAAAAGGTAATAGTTGACTTAATTAATTTGATTTTCTGAAAAAAAAAAAAAAGTTAAGGAAAAAAAAAAAAAAAAAAAAGAAAAAAAGTTTTTTTCTTTTTCCTCCCCCCCCCCCCCCCAACTTGTCTTTCCTCTTCTGTCTCCTCTCACTCCACCTTGTTCCATATTCCCGCGGCTGAATCCCACCTCCCCACCCCAACGCCGCTCTGAGCCACCGAGACCGAGTAACTCCTTCCACTTTCAATTCCCCCAACCTTTTCATGCCCCCCGACATTTCCTTACCCACACCGCCGCCCCCCGTTCCCCACTCTAGCTCCGCCAGCCCAAGCCCTCGCCACCTCTGCCCGCGCAGCTTCCCGCCGCTCCGCGCCCCGTCGGCGACTCAACAGCGCCACACACTGGGGGGCGGCCGGAACAGCGCCCACACACGGTTCCGCGCCGTCCCGCGCAGCCTCCGCGCCTCGCCTACGGCAGTTTGCAGACTTGGAACGGTTTGCATGAGAGGACGGGCCCAAATGCAGAGAAGAGCCTGGCTTAGAAAGCCTAGCATGTGTCGACATTGTGGGCTATTCCTCCGTGCGTCTTGTCCACCACACTGAGGGGTACGCAGCCCGGCGCAGAAGACAGCAGCAAAACCTCTGGGCTGGTTCCATCTCAAGCTCCTTATGGTTTTCTTCAGGGGGAAACGAGGTTGTGTTTTGACATTTAAGTTAAGTGCACCCGCATACTGTGGGCTGGGTTGCAAACTGGAAGTTGGTGAAAGCCAAATCTCCTTTCAGCCCAGGCTGGTGCACGTGCAGCTTCTCGGCCCCTTCCTGGGCTGTCTCTTCCCAGCCAGTGGCTGAGCCTAGGCCCAGCCTTGCCTTACCCATGAGTGGGTTTCAGCCCAGAGGACGCAGGATGACCGGGAGTTCATCAAGGACCGTGAGAAGCGCCAAACTCTCCGGCTGGGCCCACCAAACGCGTGGCAGCGCTCAGCTGTCATCCCTGCGTGCTGCAGCTCCTCCTCTGCAGAACAGCAATGCCTCCCACCGCCTGCCTGGCACCACGGGCAGCAAACACACGGCCACGTGCTGCGCTAAATGCCACATTGCTGCTCATTCGGTGAGCGCTGTCTGCTCCGTGCACTCGGCAGGGCAGCGTTTGTAATCATAGAACGAAAACCTTCCACATTATGTTCATGTGAAAGGGAGCAAATCTCAAAGGTCTAGCAAGAAAACTTAACCCTGACAACTCTTCATTGCTTTCTTGATGCCACTGACGTAACCCTGCTCTCTGCATGCTGTCCCTCTGTGATGGTACACACAAATTCACCCTGTGGCAGGGTGGGTGCAATTATAAAGCAAGTTTTCCTTGAGCTGCTTTGAATGCTTTGTATACCGTATTTGTAGCACAGGCAAAATTGCACAGAACAAAACAAAATCAGCAACCTCTGAATTGTCTGGATAGGCTCGGAGTGACCAGTTACCTCTAAGACATGGGATATTCAGCTTTAAAATAATTTCTAGTTGTGGAGATCCATAAGTTATTGAAGGTTTAGCCTGGCATCAATCTAGGACCGGGTATTTGGACTTGTCTGTGAAGGACCTGTGCTTTAACATTTGACAAACAGGCAGCTGTGATTGTTTGAAGCTGGCCAGCAACTTGGAATTTTCAGCAACAAGGATTCACAAGAACAGCTGCACTGCTCAAAGGTGAATGACAGATTACATTTATTGCAGGGTTTTAAAAAGGTTACCTAGATGATAGGACTGGCCCAAGCAGCAACTAAGACCTTCTGGATAAAAATGTTCCAGATTTATTTTCTAACTTAAGTTTCATGGCATTGCAGGCAGATAAATAAAACACAGAGCAGTTAGCATCAAATTTCTAGGGATGTCCCCTCCCTTGAAGTGTTCAAGGCCAGGTTGGATAGCCTCTTGAGCAACCTGGTCTAAAGGTCCCTTCTAACCCAAAACATTCTATTATGTGATTCCTTAGGAAAAAATATTTGCTGAGAAAACATTAACCTCTTCTCTAATTTATATTTTCAATTCTGAAATTTCATCAATATTTAGATTTTGGAAATACAATTCAAGTAGTTATGCAAAAAAAAAAAAAAAACCCAAACAAAAAAAAAACAAAACCAAAAACCCAAACAAAAAAAAAACAAACCAGAGAGTCTGTTTACATTTTTATTGAGTTGTTACATACATTTTCTGTTTTCCTGGATGACTTTGCCCTACTTGCTAACCTGAGCCTCACAGGCTAAGTACCACAGAAAAATACTTTCAGCAGATAGAATCATTGATACATTTATGTTCAGGGTTTCTTTGCCAGTTCAGCTTCTTCGGCACTAATTTCTTGGTGTAACAAGTGTATCTTGTACTCAAAACTTGGCATGCTTATGAGAAGCATCCTGATCCTTTAGACACTACTGTAGGAAGACCCAGTTGAAACAAGGGAGTATGTGTTCAAGCAAGGGCTGCTCACGTGAGTAAGAATTTGAGTCATCAAAGCCCAGAAGGACCGGCAAGGAGGAGGAAGACGTTTCTTCAAATGCCTGGTAACAGGAGATGTAAATACATAACCCAGATGGACAAGCTGATTTTGTGGATCATATGCACAGCAGTTGTGCTAAATTGGGTGGTATTATTTGGAAAGCGCAACTGAGAAGACAAGATGCATTTGGAGACCTCTGAAACACGGATGGTCTGAAACAGGATATTGGGGTAGGTATGTAAAAGCACAGAACACTGTTTGCACCTCTTTATCTGAACTCAAAGCATAAAAAAGTGATCTTTTTTAGATGTGACAGCAGTGTCTGTGATGCATGAGCTGGTGATGTTGTGTCGTGAAAGGCTAATAGGCCTAAAACATAGAATCACAGAATGGTAAGGTTGGAAGGAGACCTCAAGGATCATCTAGTTCCAACCCCCTGCCATAGGGAGGGACACCTCCCACTAGCACAGGATACTCAAGGCTGTTACACATGTCAGTGTCCTGGCTTGCCCCACCCATCTGCTAGTGGAGGAAGCAAGGTGGGAGGAAAACAAAGGCTTGGGCCATTAGGTCCCCTCCCAAAGTGATAAACGGATACCCACAGGCCTTTAGATACTTGTTAGTGTCTTGGCCAAATAAGGGTAAGCAAACCCTGGTTTCACCTAATATGGTTGGTTTTGCAAATGCCATTCTGATTGGTGAATCTCTGTGGCCAAAGGAGCCATTGCATTCAGACAAATAGTACAAACTGAGCTAAGTTGCAAGCAGTTTTGCTGCCTCTGTCTCACAGAGCTGCTTTTGCCTCACTGCTCTGGGCTTGGACAACATCACAGTATCACAGTATAGCAAGGTTGGANGATCCCTTTCTGTTTGGCTGCTCTCCAGCCACTCCGACCCCAGCCTGTAGCTCTGCATGGGGTTGTTGTGGCCAAAGTGCAGCACCCGGCACTTGGATTTGTTGAAAGCCATTCCGTTGGACTCTGCCCATCTGTCCAGGCGCTCGAGGTCCCGCTGCAGAGCCCTTCTGCCCTCCAACCCACCAACATCTGCCCCCAGCTTGGTGTCATCTGCAAACTTGCTGATGACTGTCTCAATGCCCTCATCCAGATCATCAGTGAAGATGTTAAAGAGGATGGGGCCCAGTACTGATCCCTGGGGGACACCGCTAGTGACAGGCCTCCAGTTGGATGTGGCACCATTCACCACCACTCTCTGGGCTCGGCCCTCCAGCCAGTTCTGCTCTGTCTTATGCTTCATATCAGCTTAGCCCTAATATTTTGAGCTTGAACTACCTGGAAACTTAAGTGCCTCAAGTTTACCAGGAGAAGGCATTAAGTGCCTCACAACGTGGGGAGAAGTGCCACCAACATTGTGCTCTCTGCACATCTGCAAGAGATCCTGCCTGCACCTCTTCAAAGCCAAGAGGAACCAGGATCAGGTCAGAAACTGTCTGCCTCTTTCCCAGAACCCTGCTAGAGCCTGGGAAGATCTAGAAGTCTCTCAGTGGCTATCAAGACACTGAGCAGTTCCAACACAGCTGCAAAGCACCCAGAGACTATCTCTGAATTCTACTCCACCACCGTGAGTACAACAGACTTTCCCTAGGGCTCCAGGCTGCCTATTGATAAATGGGACAAAGCCATTTTGTGGCTAAACTTTTCCAATTTTCTGATTCTCCTGAATGAATGAATTGCCCTTAGGCATCCTTGTGAAGATTTTCCCGACCTAATTACAACCCAAATTTAACTAGTTTGCATATAGTTTGTGGGCAGAGTTTTTTGGAAATAAAATAACTACATATTTTATAATTTCTGCCACATTAATTGCCCCAACTAAATCACATAGTCGCCATTGAGTGAAGCAGCTACTTCTGGGCATCAGTTTCCCTTGCACCATCCTTTCTTCCTGTGTCTGAGACAGGAAGGCACATTCCAGGCCATTCTCTCTGATCCTCTGCTTTTCGTCTGCTGCACAGCAAACATGACACACCACAGAGAGCACCTCATGCCCTGGCTTGAAGGCTGATTGCCATGGTGAGGGTCCATCAGCCTTCCAAGGTCACAAGGCAAGGGAAGCTGCAAATCCTTATCCCAGGGGTAACTCAGATGTCCATATCTTCTACCGTGGTTAATCTTGATGATTTCAAACATGCCAAGGAGTAACATACAAATATGCAGCACCATGGATCTCCTCCAAGAGGCTGAGTTGCACATTTAGCAATTAGGGTGAGCTAATTGTATGTCCAGAGGTAGTCGCCACAGTTCAGCTGAGGGCTGGTTAATTTATTAAACCACAGTAATGTGAGCACTTTGAATCACAAAAAGAGACCTGAAGTGTTTACGGACTCGGGGCCTCAGAATCAGTTGCCCTCCCATTTTGTCTCACCATTAGCTGAAGGACAAGGAGATGATTGAAAACCTATGCTGTATATTCTGGTGTAAGATGAAGTTTCCCATGGGATTTAAACTTTTTTATCCAGAATTACAAAGAATTTAACAATCTCTTCTTTTTTANTCCTGTGCTAGGGGCTCCAGAACTGCACACAGGACTCCAGATGGGGTCTGACGAGAGCAGAGTAAAGGGGCAGAATCTCCTCCCTTGCCCTGCTGGCCACGCTGCTCTTGATGCAGCCCAGCACTCAGTTGCTGTCTGGGCTGCATGTGCACATTGCAGGCTCATGTTGAGCTTTTCATCAACCCAGACCCCCAGGTCCTTTTCCTCAGGGCTGTGACGACAAATTGAAATAGTCATCTCAAGTGGAAAGAAAGAGCCCTGGAAATTTTCATCATAAACACCAATTGTTCTAAAAACACCCATGAAGTGTCATATTCAGAAGACCTAAACTTCCCCTAAGTCTCAGAATCTTGTGCCTCTTAACAGCTGGGGATCTCTGCAGGCCTAGTGCCATTCAGAAGGGAACATGTCCAATTTAGTGGGACTGTGGCTGGAGTATTTTTCTAGATGTAATGTACTCTTTATCTGCAGCACTTGCTAGTTTCATAGAAGCTTGAAGAGAAAATTATCTGCCAAATGCTTTCATTCTTCTGCATTTGGTCGTTAATTTTGTGTGCTTATGTATGTGGCTGGGCAAAGAGAATTGAAATCAGCTTGATTGGTTTTTTTTTCAGAGCCTTCCTGATGCCAACCCTGTTAACAATGCTGCTGATGTGAGCTTTGACCTGAATGCATAGCTCACATCCTGGCCCTGGTGAAGTCAGTGTTGCTGTTCATCATTAGGTAAGGGTTTCAGCGCACTGAGAGGGATACAAGTGAGTGGTATATATAGTCCTTGGGGAAGTTGTGCTGGTTTGAGGCTAATTGGAATATTTTAATAGAGAAAAAATATACTATAGGCTGTGAAAAGAAAACAGTGGTGATGTCTACTTCACTCATAGGCTTGCTGAGATGTTTAAGTACTCAAAACTTAGGTAACTGAGTCGCTCGGGCACAGCGTCTCAGTCTAGCAGCTTCTGGCTTTTTCTCCTCTCTGCTGAGTAACCTCCCTAACCACTTTTCCTTCTAACCCCCCTGGACGATCCTCCAACCTCACCTTGCATGTAAGGCAAACCTTGGGGTAAGGTAGAGGGCTGGGGAGAAAGTGAAAGGGTGGTTGGGAGCCCCTCCTGGGGTCTCCGATTTCTGGGAGGGGTGTTGTGTTTCTGTATTACCTTTAACTTGTATATTTCTGCAAATATTCCTGTCTGTTGTGTATATATCTGCTTGTGTATTGTGCTGAGCTGTAAATAGAGCTTCAGTCCTTAACTTCCAGCTGACTGAGTCTAGTTTGGGTGATTTTACAAAGTGGGGGGGGGCAGGGAACTCCCAAACCATCACAGAAGTATTCCTTTTAGATGACTTAAAATTAATCTGGAGATAAAACCATTTATGTGTGGGGCTAATGCCCTGCTGAAGGAACCAAATTACAGACTCTCTAATAGGGTGCTTGTGTGTGAGAGCAGATTGAGTAAACTAACAGAAACTTGGAAAGCCAGGATGTGTCACAGTTTGAGGCCATGAGCAACCCAGGACTGGACAACAGGAGTGATTCTTACTCCTTCTGGAGGGTAAGAATGAAAATACTGGACGCTGACTGGAAGTTTAGAGATTCTGTTTACCAGTGTATACGTGCAAAAGGCAGTCAGGTAGAATGGATACATCCACAAGCTAAGCCAAGTCTGTTGGACTAAATCCATCTAGAATCCTCCATCCGTTCCACCCTCGGCAGGCCTGAGAGTAGGCCATAACTGAACTGCCCCAACCCATCTTAGGCCTGCAAGGGCTCAGCAGGCTGCATGACACAGCTCAGAATTCCCTGCCAGCTAGCAGCCATCTCCCACACAAGCCATGGGATCAGAAGGAATGCACACTCTTCACAGAGAAAAGAAGTTAAGGGAGGAGAGGAGAAGGGAAAGAGAGTGATACTGCTCAGGCAGTGGCTTAATAAGCTGTGATACCAGAAAACAGAGTGGAGTAACAGTATTACAACATCCTGAGATGCCCAGATCTGTCCCCTGGGACGGATCTTGGTCTCAGTAGTTTTCTTATGGGACTCTGGGACCCTTCAAACTATGACAGCAAGTGACCTGCTTTAGTGGTGGGAAATAAAGAAGGAGTCCCTGGCANGTGTTATCTATGTTTTTGTATTCTTTTCTTAAACATCTCAGCAAGCCAATGAGTGAAGTAGACATCACCATTGTTTCCTTTTCACAGCCTATAGTATAATTTTCTCCATTAAAATATTCCAATTAGCCTCAAACCAGCACACAAGGCAAGAGGGATTTGAGCATGAGTGGGTGGCTGTCATGCCAAAGGTAGGGGCAATGGCACTACTTTGCAGAATGCAAAGCTACAGCTGTGTTCACCCAAGTTTCCTGCCCCCAGCTTCTCTGCTGCCCACATATCTCCTCTGTGGGAGATAACTCATTCACTACTGGAATGGGCTGCCCAGGGAGGTGGTGGAGTCACTGTCCCTGGAGGTGTTCAAGGCACGTTTGGACGTGGCACTTGGTGCCATGGTCTAGTCTCAAGGTCTGTGGTAATGGGTTGGACTTGATGATCTTTGAGGTCTCTTCCAACCTTGCTGATACTGTGATACTGTGATAACCTTTGAAACATAGTCATAAGGCTCATTTCTTCAGGCCTCTGTCCCTTTGCTGCAAAGGGTGGTGCCAACAACGGCAGATACGTACTCACTAGTACCTGTGTAGGGGTGCATATGACACTTTTATGATCATCTCCTCTGTTTGCTGCCTCCCATTATGCGCAGCATTGCCCTGAAGATCACAACATTTTGGCAAACACCACTGTGTTCTGCTCCCATCAGAGTCCTCTTCCCTTGAAGGATGGAGTCACATTTTAAAGACAAAAAAGGAGATACCTGGTGCTGGCCTAACCTTGTTGTCTTTTCTTCCCATTTCTAAATTAATTCTAAGCTGAGACGTCCCATGCAAAAATTTCAACCCACTGCACTTGTCTGCATTCTTGTTAAGAACCAGTCAGTAAGCCTTTTGAGGTAGTCTTAATTACAGCTGTGAGAATGGCACCAGCGTAACATTTAAAGCATGAACATAAAATATGGCAAATCAACCAAAGTATGGAACCACACTAGGAAAATATTCAGCTGATGATATTCACCATCACACATTAAAAAAAAAAAAAAAAAAAAATTCACATGTGGAAATTCACTCCTCCAGCCAATGGAAAGAGATACTTTTCTATCTCATAGTCTACAAAATTCTACCTACTACCCAAATCACAGTTAAAAGGAGCTTCATTTATCCCTTTGAAAAAAAAGTTTTACAAGCCGTTATTCCTGCTCAGCAATCACACAGACATTAAATCTTACTGAAAAAGAGGGGGGAATGCCTCTTCTCAGCATTACAGCTGCAGCTGTTTGACAGAACTAAGTGACTTCATAAACCGTCCTGATTTGGCAGTAGGAGAGAAGAGTTTTATGCTGTCTGCTGCACAGTTACAGAGGCTGAGAAAGCTCTGCAAAGCAATCTTCACAAATGTTTCACCTCACTTTATAAATACCTTTGCTTCACCGTGTAAATGCCTCTTTTGCTTTGCTTTCCATTCACCTCCACTGGATCATCTACCAAGACCTTTTATTGCTTTAAAGTGATTGATCCCAGTGGTCCCACATTTTCTTTTCTTTTTCTTTTCTTTCCTTTTCCTTTTCTCTTTCCTTTTCTTTTCTCTTTTTTCTTTTCTTTTCTTTTCTTTTTTCTTTTTTTTCTTTTTTTTTCTTTTCTTTTCTTTTCTTTTATTTTCTTTTCTTTTCTTTTCTTTTTTCTTCTTTTCTTTTCTTTCCTTTTTTCTCTTTTCTTTTTGTTCTTTTTCTCTTTTTTCTCTTTTTTCTCTTTTTTCTTTTCTTTTCTTTTCTTTTTTCTTTT
>WBNM01022373.1:0-30187 GCA_013399055.1 Ramphastos sulfuratus | reverse complement strand
TCCCTTCCCTTCCCTTCCCTTCCCTTCCCTTCCCTTCCCTTCCCTTCCCTTCCCTTCCCTTCCCTTCCCTTCCCTTCCCTTCCCTTCCCTTCCCTTCCCTTCCTTTTTTCTTTTCTTTATGGAAGATACTACACCTTCACCTTTCCATTGCTTTGTTGGCTTTTTATGGTAAAATGCAGTAAAGATTTAACAGACTGTCTTTATTTGCAATGCAGCCAGGCTGTATCCCTCCTCATGAAAGAGTCCCTACTTAAGCATTTTATTTTCTCTGTCCACTCCATAAAGGAACACATTTTCCTGAGCTGTAATGAAAATGGAGGGATTTCTGGTGGTTGCCTTCTCAGCCTCCACCTTTTTGTATTCATTTTGAGACCTTATTATTTAAGAATTAATTCCTGTTCCTCCAGAATAACTTCAAGAGGTGTTTCCAGCTCCCATTAGCATGACTTTAATATGAGTTTGATATGAGAAGGTGATTCAGAACTTTGCAGGAAGACCATTTCCACTGGGAAGTCTTCACTGATGTGAAGTCAGCAGGAACTCTTTCTACAGTAAAATCTCCAGGATTCACCTTTCAAGGTCTTTGTTATTTTTATAGGACCATTACAGCTCATAGGCCTTGCTCATTCCTTGGCCAAGCAGCCTGCTGTTTCACATTGCCAGGAGATTTTGCAAGACTTAGGTCAGAGCAGATTGGACCAGGATATGAGAATCTGAGGGGAAATTTGCAACTGAATAAATGATCTTCTCAATGATGGTCTTCAAATACTGGTGGGCTTTATATAAGTCCCTCTCAAATTGTTGTCCTTCTCTTTGTAAAGCCAAATGACTACAGATATTTCTAAATTCAATGCTATCCTGAAAGCAAAAGGAAAAATAAGTTAGTGAAAAATAATGCTACCCAAATTTTCTGGGTATGATTTTCTAAGCAGAAACTTCATAATCATCTCTGATTTATCAGGAAACATCTTCAGTTTTGAGATACATCCAGTGTAATCAGTAAACACTGCTGCAAGATGTCTTGGCAGGAAGCCTTGGGTAGCAGTGTCACCCACTCACTTTTAAGGGGCACTATCTTCCCCAGACATCAGCAATTAACATTTTAAAAAATTCTGTTCCTACCAAACAGACCTTTTCTATCTGTCCTCAAGCAATTCAACTCCTCCTACCTTGTCAGGCAAGGGTAAGACCTCAGGGAAATGTTATATCCAGACATCTCTGGAGAGTTCCTAATGGCTCCAAGGGGACTTTGTGACAGCAATACTTGCTGTAGCATCACTTCCATGCAGCATCTCTCATCTGTGACATGACTGGGATCACCAGTGAGGCAGGTGACCTCAACATCTCTGCCAGTTGCACACTGTAATAAATTATGAAGATTTCCCAGTCCCTCAGATGTGGGGCCTGCAGCATGAGAAGTATTGCCCATGCTAGGAAAATGCTCTGCATGGAGCAAATGCATTCCTTCATCCAATCAAACCAACACTCTGTGTTGCAGGTCATGGAAAGCCCTTTCTGCTGTGCTTTGAAAAAAAACTAAGTGGAGCCAGTTTTCATCTAAAAAGCTATTGTGCTGCTGGCCTTAGGATCTTGCCTACAAAAAGGACAACCCTCTGCCTGCTGTTGAGCTGGGCCAGCATAGAATCATAGAATCATAGAATAATAGAATCATAGAAACCTCTCCTCTTCAGCCTTTGGGTGGGCTCCTGCTATCATAACCTTGATCCTGTAAGTTCAAACATACAGGTTTCCNGGCAGAATCCCCTCCCTTGCCTTGCTGGCCACACTGCTCTTGATGCAGCCCAGCACTCGGTTGCTGTCTGGGCTGCATGCGCATACTGCAGGCTCATGTTGAGCTTTTCATCACCCCAGACCCCCAGGTCCTTTTCCTCAGGGCTGCTCTCCAGCCATTCCCCACCCAGCCATTCTCCAGCCATTCACCACCAGGTTTGAAGGAATCGATTTGTGAACACTGTAAAGAGAGGCACATCTACTATGCACACTTAAACAACTACTAAAAGAGGAGTAGAAGTAGATGGCAGAAGTAGAGCTTTAACTTGCAGTGGCTCCCCAGCCTGATTTGCTCTAGAAAAGGGCTGTGTCAGCACAAAGGGAGGAGCATCTCAGTACTGGGAATGAGTCAATGGAGGTGAAGAGGACAAGACATCTTCTTTTGGAAGCAGGTTCAACCTCTATAATCCTAAAATTTATGTGCAAATATGATCTCAGTCACAGCCTATGCCCTCATAAGGTCTCACATCCAATGAACATTCCAGGACAAGCTGTCCTGGATGAATGGGAGAACTTTCTCCTGTAACATGCTGCACGCACAAGATTTTGGCACCTCTTACCTCCTTCGCTTGATGTATTTACTCTTTTACTTATTACCAGCCTGCACTTTTAGCTGAGAGGAAATTGAGTTTTAATGTTATTCTTAAAAGCATGAAGTTTTGGACCTATTGTGGGGTTCACATTTGTTACTAAAAACAACAAAGAAACTCGTTTTAAAAATTCAGTTTCGGCTGGACGATCGCAGCTTCATAATGGTAACAACAAAAAGGATTTGCAGTTGAAAAGTTAGAATGTGGGTTAACATCAAAAACAGTGCTGAATGACCACTCCAGCCAGCAAGCAGAAGGCAGTTATTATGGAAATACTGAAACTAGCCATTCAACATCATTCTTGGGCCCTTAGGTATTGTATGATAGTGGTTGTGGGTCTGCTGTGGGCAAGGTGAACTCATTGCTCTGGTACGCCCATGTGCCAAGAAGCCAGAGAGTCCTGAGTCAGGAGGTTAGCTGAAAAGCAGCCTTTTCCACATATATTTTCAAAGTTTCCTTTTTCAGAAAGATTTTGATGTTTCCTTTGAAGGTCACCTTTCAAATCTGTTCTGTGAAGTTGCCTTAGGTATAAAATCCTTACTCAAATATATTAAAAGGTCAAATAAATTGCACTAAGTAAACAAGCTAGCTTTGCTAGCTTTTGCAGGTGTCCAGCACATGGGAGATTTAGGATAGATGACAGAGAGTCAAAACTTGACTTATCTCTCTCCTTTCCTTAAAAGTGTGCAGTAAGGAAAAGTTTCAGACAAAAAACTTCAGGAAATAGGGCCCTTGTGAGCTGAACTGATAGAGAGCACCCGCTCCTGTGGTACTTTGCCATTTAAGAGAAGGTAGCAGGAATATTTGCTGTGATTTGATTTGAAGTGTTTTCAACTGCAGAACAGGAGCAGATCCTTCCTGCAGATTTCATTTCTCAAGATCCATATGTTTAGACAGATGAGTGCATAAAGAACCTCCCTCAGAATAGAAACAGCATTGCCTACTAGTTTCAAGGCTGTGTAATTTATGGCTTAAAATTTTCCACTGCTCTGGGTCTGTTTCGTGCAGTTGTCACTCAATGGTAGGCTGAAGTTTCAGGATGTTTCTGATGGCCCAGCTTTTATTTTTGAACCTTAACATAAAATTGATTCTATCCACCTACCTGCTTTGCATTTATCAAAAGGCCACTTTTATAAAGGCTTCCTTACAGAAGATACAAACTGCTTTAGTCCATCTTTTATTTTACTCAGTGATGCCAACCTGAGCCACCAAACAGATTCCTACAGCTGGCTTTTACAGACAGCTGCCTTTTTCTTCAGTATGCTCAATTTTTAGACCCTGGCCTGTTGCCAACCCTCAACGTTTTTTCTTAATCTCCATGCACCCTGGTAGACAAAATTTCCACTGAAGACAGTGTGGCAGTGGTGGTGTCCTAGTCCAGGTGCTGGATGTTCTCCATGATTGGTGGGCCAAACTCTGGGGGTTGAGACCAAAGTGCCAGAGCTCCTAATGTCCATTTCTGGTAACTCAGTGCCTCCAGTCTCACTGACCTATTTTATCTTTTTCCAGTATAAATTCTCAGGATAGCTCAAGTTCAGGAGGAATAAATGGTCACTTTAGAAAATTGTTCCTGTGGCATTCCTTGAGTGTATGAAAGTCTAAGCTGGAGCTTTTACCCAGAGGCTCTGCATGTGGTCAGTGAGGAGCAATAGGAATGGTTTATTTGACCCATCTTAGATGAATTCCTTGGATAAGGAATTGGGTGGATGGTGGCACACAGAGAGTGGTGATCAATGGCAAAATGTCCACCTGGAGACCAGTGCCAAGTGGTGTCCCTCAAGGGTCAGTGCTGGGACCAGTGCTGTTTAANAATGACAGGACAAGGGGCAATGGGTTTAAACTGGCAGAGGGGAGATTTAGACTGGATGTTAGGAGGAAGTTCTTTCCAATGAGGGTGGTGAGGCACTGGCACAGGTTGCCCAGGGAGGTTGAAGCTGCTCCCTCCCTGGAGGTGTTCAAGGCCAGGTTGGAGGAGGCCTTGAGTGAGCTGTACTAGTGGGAGGTGTCCCTGCCTATGGCAGGAGGTTGGAACGAGATGATCTTTGAGGTCCCTTCCAACCTTACCATTCTATGATTCTATGATTCTATGAATTTGTAGCATGAACTGAATCTGGAGTGCCTTTTTCTCTCTGATGATCCTAGAGGAAAAATAGCTTGAGCAACTCAGTCCTTGTGAAACTTCTGTGGGGCACATAAGCTCCACCTCAAGTTTGTAAACATCTCTCACCTGCTGTTTTCTAAAACAACTGTATTTAGAAGATACTTCCTAAGACATAAACTACTGAGAATGGTGGAACTGTTAATAATTTCTCATAGAACTACTATTCCTGTGGAAAAATAAAATCCCCCAAGCCCCTAGTGTAGTTTATTCTGTGATTTGCTGCTACAAAAGCTCTTTCTAACACAGCAGGTGCAGATACATGTGGAGTGCAGCACTATCATGTTAATAAAATGGAACCATATAAGCATATATCCTCTGAGCTTCCAGAAGGATCTCACTTTAAGAATTTCAAATTGTCCATTTGTCAGTATTTAAGAATGAATATTGATGCCTGTACCTCACAAATGACTTTGTGGAGCATGGAGCAATTTTTTTCTAGGATCACTCTTCATATTAATTCCTTTTAAAAATGAACATTCAAAGTGATTAGGTCCGGGAACAACTACATAATATCTTTGGCCACAAGATTAAAAACATGCAGGCTGGTACAGTTGTTCAATCTGTGGTGGCAAACTGAGACTCTGCTGCTGTTCTATGTGAATTCTAATGAAAGCAATTTATCTTGCTTCTGTCACCCTAAGCCATTATTTATGAATCAGTCTTCAGATCTCTCACATAAGGGAGAACAAGTCACTTCGGTACTGAGAACTGGATCTCTGATTTGTCTCAGGAAATCAACATTGAAAACAAGCTGATTAACTACCAGGATAAATGTCATCTAGCAACAGCCAGCCATTCCATATTCCTCCCCAAAAATGTGCAAATCCCCCATATAAGGAGTCCTGGGCTCACACTGTGCTGAGCAGCTGGCAGAGACACCTGTCTGCACCAGCCTCCACTGCTCCTCTCCTGAGGAGCAGGACATCTCCAGGTCTTTGTCTCACCTGTGGCCAAAGTCAATGATGCATGGATGTCGTGCTCTTGTTCAGCCTGCAACGAACGTGCAGTTTCTGGTTTGTTCCCCAGGGACAGGTCTCAACATAGCAGGAAAACAAAAGTCTGTATTGGCACTGCTGCAGGCAGGCTTAGCAGAGGCAATACACCGTCCCACCACTTGCCTGTGGGAAGCTTGGCCGGGCTACCTTCACAACATAATGTGGGTCTTGGTGATATGACTTTCTCTCCATACAACTTAAGTGCCACTAAGATGATTTCACAGCAATTGGACTGTTTCACTCTGACAGAAGATCCAGGGCAAGGGCACTATAGGTGGATATGCAGGTCTGCTTCTTTTGGCTAGGAGCACCAAGCTTGCTGCTCCAAACTTCTTCCTGCACACCAGGCAGAACAGTGGCACTGTAGCACAGAGGCAGGAGTAACTTGCACAGTCAGATTTTTTTTTTATTATCCCACCCTGCCAGTCTGGCCCCTTTTTAAAGGATACTATTTTCTTTTCCCCCTTAAAGAAAATACCATGACTGTTTTGCAAACAGGACGGCTATTTTAACTTCTTAGCCTGATTTATATTCCATTCCCCACTGGTTGCCATTGAGATTAGCCCAGTCCAATCCACTGCACATTTCTGATTTAGTACTGTCCTTGCGACCCCTCAGTACCTTCGATGCAGGAGACAGGATGTTATCAAAAAAATGGAGCAATGTATAGCTGCACCTGAGCTCAGCCAGGGCAAGCCACACACTGCTGTTTTGGGAGCCTTTTATATCTTGTATTTTTCCTTTTCAAATGCACTCACTTTCCTACTTAAAATACAGAATGTCTGCTTAAAAAAAAGCCAATTCTGTTCTCCTTGGCAGCATGTAATTATAGGAGAGAGAGAGAGAGAGAGAACACGGACATTATTACAGGGCGTCTTTGTGAAGGCAGAAGGCGCCAGGAGTGCTTGTGGGTGCCATGCCAGTAAACAGCTGTTTAGGCAGCAGGGTAATGCAGGGTCCTGGGATGGGAGGAAAGAAGCCCCTCCCTCTTCCCCATATTCACTCAGACCCTTTGGCTAAGCAGTCTCTTTGCTCCAAATTCTTGCAAGAATGTTACTTTACCTCAGAAATAAGCACCCACCTTGCAGCTGCTGAGGACTGGCACTGAGGCACAGCAGAAAATTGTGGTTATCATAGAATGGTAAGGTTGGAAGGGACCTCAAGCATCATCTAGTTCCAACCCCCTGCCATAGGCAGGGACAACTCCCACTGGTACAGGCCACTCAAGGCCTCCTCCAACCTGGCCTTGAACACCTCCAGGGAGGGAGCAGCCACAACCTCCCTGGGCAACCTGTGCCAGTGCCTCACCACCCCCACTGGAAAGAACTTCCTCCTAACATCCAGTCTAAATCTCCCCTCAGCCACTTTAAACCCATTGCCCCTTGTCTTGTCATTGCAAGACCTTGTCAATAGTCCCTCCCCAGCCTTCCTGTAGGCCCCCCTCACATACTGGAAAGCTACTCTAAGGTCTCCTCAAAGCCTTCTCTTCTGCAGGCTGAAGAGCCCCAACTCTTGTAGCCTGTCCTCATAGCAGAGCTGCTCCAGCCCTCTGATAATCTTCATGGCCCTCCTCTGGACCAGCTCCAACACTTCCATGTCCTTCCTGTGCTGGGGGCTCCAGAACTGCACACAGTACTCCAGATGGGGTCCAACGAGAGCAGAGTAAAGGGGCAGAATCCCCTCCCTTGCCCTGCTGGCCATGCTGCTCTTGATGCAGCCCAGCACTCGGTTGCTGTCTGGGCTGCATGCGCACACTGCAGGCTCATGTTGAGCTTTTCATCAACCCAGACCCCCAGGTCCTTTTCCTCAGGGCTGCTAGGGTTCCTAGAACCTTTAGGGAATGGGCTATTCCAGTGTCATCCTTCCCATTCTTCAAATTCACTTTGTCTTCAGGTCTATGTCTATATATTTTGGGGCATTTTTACAGAGTGATTTTTTTTTTTTTTAACCAGTTCAGCTGACATACCGATACTATACTACCAATACA
The DNA here is from genome assembly GCA_013399055.1 of Ramphastos sulfuratus. Classification (NCBI taxonomy): domain Eukaryota; kingdom Metazoa; phylum Chordata; class Aves; order Piciformes; family Ramphastidae; genus Ramphastos; species Ramphastos sulfuratus. The sequence continues at coordinate 22,663 of WBNM01022373.1, read as the reverse complement.
CAAACTAATAAAAAGTAAGCAAGACACAACCTCAAAACAAATAGAAAACAGGAAAGGAAGGACTGTCAAGGAACTGAGAGAGACATAATTTTAACAATAAGAAGAAACACAGAGCCACAAGGATGATTAAGGGAATGGAACATTTCTCTTATGAGGAAAGACTAAGGGATCTGGGGCTTTTTAGCTTGAAGAAGAGACTGAGAGGTGACCTCATTAATGTTTATAAATATGTAAAGGGTGAGTGCCAGGAGGATGGAGTTAGGCTCTTCTTGGTGATGCCTGATGACAGGACAAGGGACAATGGGTGGAAGTTGAGGCATAGGAAGTTTCATGTAAACATGAGGAGGAATGCTTTCACTGTGAGAGTGACGGAACACAGACACAGGCTGCCCAGGGGGTTTGTGGAGTTTCCCTCTCTGGAGATAGCCAAAACCCGCTTGGATGCATTCCTATGTGATCTGCTCTAGGTGATCCTGCTCTGGCAGGGGGATTGGGCTGATGATCTTTCAAGGTTCCTTGCAGCGCCTGACATTCTGTGATTCTGTTAAGTATCAAATACTGACTACTACCATGAGTGTCCCTGCAACACAAGCCCAGAGTTTTCCTTCAAAAACAGTGCATGGAAAGGTATGCTACTGAGGGCTGCCATTTTGAAAGGACTGTGACCAACTCATTGGCTTAGAACTTATTTTTAAGAGTTAATCTGACTTTATGGAAAGGTTATAAATTGTTCCCTTTGAAGCCAGTTTACTTCAAAGTCATATTGGTAGCAGTGAAACTGCTTGCAACCAAAGGGGCTGCTTATCTGTGACACAGGATCTGAAGAAACAAAGTGCAAAATCTATGTAACCTCATTGTAGAAGGAATGGGAGGAAAAGTACAGAACTCAACGGATCATGATAAGGGGTTTTCAGTGAAAAAAAGAAGAAAAAGGACCTAACTTAGCTTCAAGTAGTATAGGAAAATCAGAATCCCAAGATGCTTTCACATAACTAGATATTAAAGTAGTTCTGGAAAAGAAGAGGAAGAAAATATAACTTTTGTTGAGGTNACTGCTCTTGATGCAGCCCAGCACTCGGGTTGTTGTTTTGGGTAGATAGGAAGAAAATGCTGCTGTAGAAGAGGGAGCAGGAGAGTTTGTTTTACTTGTGCAAGCAGGGAAGTTGCTTCTGCTAGTCGAGACACCTTGCTGTGCAGAGCTGTCTCTTTAAGCATCTCATGTCTCATGATTTGGGCTCACTTGGGCCAAAAGGATGCAGATCTCCACTCTGTTCTTCCTTAGGACTTTTCCCTTGTGCATTTCTTTCTTCCTGCAGCTCTTTAGCACCACCAGGCTTGGATACCATCTTCTCTCCTGGGCTCTGCCAAGCTGAGTTAGACCTGCTGGTGATGAAGGTTTAAGTGTGGGAAGTTTGGGGGGGGGCTGCAGGGAAGATGAGGGACTGTAGCAGCCTGGAGGGTGTGGAAAGCTCCTGCTTGGTGCCTGATGGAAACAAGCAGAGCAACTGGACCAGCCATCATCAGCTTTTGCAACTCCTTTCCTGCTCCAAACCTAGGTGCAGCTTTTTTTAACACAGTCTGGCCCCTTCCCTTCCTCTTCCCTCTTATCTCTGGCTCCATGGTGGGTGGCCATCTGCCCGACCTGCCTTTCTAACCCCCCAGGTTGGCTTCAGCAGGTTGAAACCTGCAGGTCACTGGGAGGGATGTGTGGGTGGGTGCAGAGCTTCGGGCTGCAGTGCCTTTTGCACCAGGTAGTGTAAATCCTGTCATGGTCCCTGCTGGGAGTGAGCTTGCCAGGACTGGCCTTTTTGAGGTAGTGGTGTGTACATAGTCAGCCATCCAGAGGCTGCATTATAAAGCTCTGTGATGAAGGATTTTACATCTTTCAATGTGTAATTTAAAAGGAGAGCAAGGGTCAGAAGTGAAAATTTTCATTTCAAACCCCTCCTAGTTTCAGGGATGTTTAGCATGGATCTGGTTGATGCTTGTGTATCCCATGCCAGGTACCCCCCAGTGACACCCACACCAAGAGGCAGAACCCCCCTGGGAATGCTCAGTTGGGTCAGATTGTTTTCACCAAAAAGCTGTGGATACTGATAAGTAAAAACTTCTCAGCATATCCTCAGTTTTATTACTATTATTATTATTATTATTATTATTATTATTATTATTATTATTATTCATAACCTCAAAATGCATCAAGTACGTCCAAACCTGTCAAGCTGATGGTACCACATTTGGAGCATGGAAAAAAAGAAAAAAAACTCTCAAGTAGGAAAACAGTGGGTTGGAAACGGGAAGGCTGAATGAGCCCCACCTGAAATAACTCCAAAAAAAGGCATTTCTGGCTTTGGCAAGTCAGCCAGAAGGATCCTATATGTTTTTGTATATGGTTCCCAGAGGATTTAAAACTGTAAGATTTGATGCTAAACCTATTTCTGTGCTGTGAAACCAGGGACAGCTGTACAAATATTTGCTGTTTTTAATTAAACCTAACATTGCTACTTCCTTCATTTAAGTTAGGTCAAAGGACTGGCAATTTTATGCTTTGATAGATGAAGAAAAACAGTTGTGGGTGTTGTGTTTTAGAAATATGTTATAAAATAAGAAGTCTGAGGGAAAAGGCCTCAGAGTCTGTAATAGCTCTGCTCTTGTGCTTTTTTTCTCAAGGATGTTTTCCTTGTCAAGATATTTTGCCATATCCATATAACAACTGCTTCTACTGTAATTCTGCTCATTATTTTTCCTTGAAAGACTTTTATCTAAACTTTCCACTTGCTCTCTAATTAAATGTTAGGTACCATTCTTTCAGCTTTGTGTTCTTTATAAATACATAGAAACCTGCTTTGTTAGAGGGAAGTGATTAGGGACATGCCTTGTCCCACTCTTTGGACCCCTCTGAACTGCCTCAGTCACTCAGCAGAATCTCTCTCATCAATTCCCTCTGGAGAAGTGCTGATCTTCCTCCTGTTTTTCAGAGCAAGGCTTCACTGTCATTGTCTCTTCAAATATCAGGTGTATCAATCCCACCTCAGGGATAGAGATAAACTGTTGGTTCAAAGAGAGGCTTTTTGGTCATGCAGCAAAGACCAAGGAGCATCAAGCTGGGAATAGCAGGAGAAAGTTCTTGTTTCAGCTCCATGGTTGGTGTGCAGCTTGTCATGGGGCAAGTCTCTCATCAGTTTTCCACAATGGGAAACCAGGCTAATGGTGATGACTTCCATGGTGATGTGTAAAATAAAAAAGTACAGCCAGTAAAAAAGCCAGCCTTGCACTCTTAGAAGAGGGCAAAGATGACTTAGAATTAAGCAGGAATTTCTTCCAAATTCTTTATTTGTAAAAAAAATCTGGATTGACAGAATCATAGAATTGTTTCAGTTGGAGAAGATCTCTTAAGATCATCAAGTCTAGCTGTTAGCCTAAGGCTACCCTGGACATTAAACCACATCCTGAAGTGTCCACACATATCTTGAACACCTCCAGGGACAGTGACTCCACTATCTCCCTGGGTAACCTATTCCACTCTTTCACTAAAGAATTTTTTTTCCTAATATCCAATCTAAACCTCCCCTGGCACAATTTCAGCCCCTTTCCTCTCCTTTTATCAACTGATACTAGGAAGAAGAGACTGACCCCTGCCTCACTACAACCTCCTTTCAGGTAGCTGGAGAGAACAATGAGGTAAGCTAAATATTTTGCTTGTGTGGATCTATATTTTGTGTTTTGAGCTGTTTCTTTCTTTTTTTTTTTTTTAAATCAACTTTTCTTTCTTAGTGAAAAATCTCAGGTTTTCTCTGGGAAAAAAAAGAAAAAAAAATTTCTTCCCCTTTGGTACACAAAATGGAGAGAATGGAGGGATTGTCCTTCATACCTAGTTTGTTCTTTCTACTTTTAAAAAAATCACATGACACTATGCTAAGTAAAATTAATATTTTAGAATTAAAGATCTTCAGTAAATTTTCAGCAAAGTTCTTTGCAATTATTATCATCAGTGTTAGCATCACATTACTGCTACTAGAAGTTTTATTCATGGATTCACAGATTGCATTGGGTTGGAAGGGACCCTCAAAGCTCATCCCATTCAGCCCCTCACTTCAGTGAGCAGGGACACCTCCAACTAGATCAATTACATTGTTGCTGTTACTGAGCATTTTTATTGATTGTAAAAGGAAAAAAAAAAGTTTTTGTTTGGTTTTTTTTTTTTTTTTTTTCCTAAGGGTGTAAACCTCACCCATAAATTGGTAGACATCTGTCAGCAGATAGGCCTCTGTTCCTTACTATAAAGGACTGTCAGACTAGCCTGGCATCAGTGCAGGACCCATGTCAGGCACTCAAACTGAACTGCAAGTCAGGTAAAAATGTGGAGAAGTGAGAACAGGAGTGTAGAGAGGAGCACACAGATTCTGACTTTCTAAGCACTAGAAATGTGGTCTTCTTAGGTAGTTTGAAGTTTTGAGGTGGACAAGTATTTTATAAAACATTTTTTACACAAAAATATTAAAAACTTCAAAACCTCTAACAAAACCTTATCAGGAATTTTCTTAGAGAAAAACAAGTGCAAGTCTGCCTCTATTTCCAACATCTGCCATCCTATCTGCTCGTTGTTTAGTTCTNGGATTGTGCCTACCCAGGTGCAGGACCTTACACTTGGCCTTGTTGAATGTCATGAGGCTGGCTCAGGCCCACCTCTCCAGCCTGTCCTGAAGATATTGAGCCATCAGTCAAGCAGGGAGTAAACCAAGAGGAGATATACCATGACTTACTGCTAAAGAATCTTGTGTTGTGACATCTACCTTCATTACCACCAGTACCTCTCACTTTGTAATTAAAACCAAGGCTAAATGGATCCATTAACTGTTTTCAACAGGGTTCCAGTGTTTATCCATAAATGCAGGGGTTCTCTTCTGCCACTGTTGTTGTCCCACCTGATTTGCTGAGTATGTCTGAAGGGGCAGAAATGGATGTAAAAGCTTTTGCACCTCCATTCCAGGACATATAAGGAAAAGCCAAGTTTCTACTCTCCTTGTGTTATAACTGAATGTGCTTTTGCAGTCAAAGAGTTTTTTTTTCTCAATGAGTTAACCATCCTTTCAGAAAAATAAGATGAATAGCTCCTTATTTTAATCTGGCAGCACTTCGAGCAAATACAGCGTTTTTCTGTCTCATGTAGCTCAAGGCTAAAAACCCAAAGAGCAAGAAAACTCCACCTCCTCCTTCCAAAATGAAAGTCAAGGTTTTGTGGGATTCAGCACAATCCATGGGATTTATGTTGCACCTGTTGAATTCTCGCAAGAACTATCAATTAAAATATTGTGACTTTGGAAGGAACATAGGAAATCTGTGGGGAGACTCAAACTCTGTAACTTTTCTGCACCTGCAGCAGTCTGTCATCCCAGCTCAGTGCCTCTCGGGTAAGGAGGGGGTGTCGGGCCATTGCCATGCACCACTCCATCTCCACTGGCCTGCAGGGAGAAGCCCATTTCCCACATCTGTGCCATGCTCACAGTTTCTTGTTTGAGTTGGCACTCAGCTACAGATTGGGATAATNTACCATTGTATGATTCTATGATTGCCTTTTTATACCAATTAGTAAAACAATGAATGATATCAATTTATAATTATTTTCTTTTTACAAGCAATGCCCTGCTCATTCACTCTACATTCAAATGAATGTCCAGAAAGTTCCTCTCTCTTGTTTACAATTTAAAACCAATATAGAGTTCTTAAACTGCTACACACAGCCTCTGAACATTCCCAGCTAGAGGCATTTTTTTGGTGCCTGTGATGTTTTTTCAGTTCAGTAACCCACAGTGGATCCCTCTGTAAGTGCTTTCCACTCTTTCTCTAAACCCACACGGCCACAGTGTCTTTTGCTGGTAAATTCCTTGCCTACTTGCTGCTTGAAGAATCACTTCCTTACATTTGTTATCCACCTGACTCCCTTATAGCCCATTGGTTTTGTACTGAAAGGGACACACGAGTAATCAATCCTTCTTCATGGCAGCCAGCATTTGGCAGGCCTTTATCGTGTTTCCCCTACTTCTCCTTTCCAGCTTCTACCCATTGTCCTGCCACAGATTAATGTCTCCACAGATGTCCAGCTGGGATTGTCCCTTGTCCTGAAAGCATAGAGTCAGCCCAGTTCACTTACAAATTTATGAATAGCTGAATTAGTCTGGGTGGCTTAGCACTGATGTGGTGGAGACAACCCAAATGGCTGGTTCTGCTGGCTCAGCTCTGGGGCTGGGACTCTGCAGCTAAGGGCCAGGCACAGGAGCTGAGTTGCAGGCTGCAGCCTCTTCCACCAGTGTGGCTCTTCCTGTGGTGAAAACTTGACCAGACTTAGATGTATGTTCCTAGGATACAAATACAAAAATATTTTCACTTTGATACATGTCATTCTGGGAAGACTTTTTGCCCTCAGAACCGAACTTTTTATATACCACCAACTAAATACACATTGCACCTAAGTGGAGATACTCTGTTAGAAATAAATGTGCTTATAAGCATTTGGAAGTGTAAAGGTGATATTTATAAAGTGACCAGAACACCCACTATGTGCTGTACAAGCCAGTGAAAATAACAGCTGCTGGGTTTTATCAGCTTTAGAGCACCACAGGAGCAGCACACAGAGCGGTTCATCTGTGATGTGTCACTGCTGAGCACAGCTGACTAATGCACTGCTGTAGCTAAAGACAGGGACTATAAGTAGATGATAAAATGAGTAGCAGTTTTATGACTTTTCACATGCTTCTTCCTGATATCCACATCTGTACTGTATTTGTGAGAGTAAAAGCAATGAACATTTCTTCAGGTCAAAATAACTTTATTCTTAAGAGTATACCTAGGGTGTTGTCTTCCCTTCAGCCCAGTGGGAAACACGTTGATGTTGGAGTAAAGAAAGAGCTGGTATTTTTCCTTGATGAGTGAAGCACAACTTTATCATTCTACATTAACTGTTTCAGACACTGTATGCTTTTGCATTTGTTTTTAACTACTAACTGTGTTCTGACAGTTTATGAGTCATGAAACGTTTTCAAAATTCTGAAAGCACTAAAAGCTCCACAGAAATTCTAGGGGGTAAAACCTGACAGGAACCGAAGAAAATGTTACTACCTGATGTGACAGTTTTGTTCTCAGAACAGTTTCCACCTTAGAACAGCATTAATTTTTTATATTTTCTGGGTCTCAGAAAGAGATGCAATTTGCATTTTCCTTAAGGGCAACATCAGGTAAATTAATTGAAGCTGCAGTTGAAGGGACACTGAAAGCCAGTGCAAAGTGGCATTAGTGCTGAAAGACACCATCCCACCTTTTTCCAATCTCACCTTGCAGTCCTATCTCCTCTCACTTTATAGCTGTACAGAGAACAGGGTGAGAAGCTGGTCTAGGCTTAAATTTACCCAGCAAAATCCCAAACTTTACAGGGATTCCCACCCCGTGGAAACTCATTTTGCAGATATGCAGGCTGCTGTGAGGCAGGAACAAGTCATGGGAGATGGGGCATTACTTTTCTTAATCATACTTTTGCCAAACTACCATGTCCATCAGACCACTACTGTAACTAACCTAACACTAGCAGTATTGCTGTTAGCCAGGAAAAAAGTTATTTATTAAAACCCATAAATAAATATACTGGATGTAAATTTAGACTGGATATTAGGAGGAAGTTCTTTGCAGTGAGGGTGGTGAGGCACTGGCACAGGTTGCCCAGGGAGGTTGTGGCTACTCCCTCCCTGGAGGTGTTCAAGGACAGGCTGGAGGAGGCCTTGAGTAACCTGTACTAATGGGAGGTGTCCCTGCCTTTGGCAGGGGGTTGGAACTAGGTGATCCTTGAGGTCCCTTCCAACCCTACCATTCTATGATTGTATACTCCTGCATACTTCTAGAAGAAGTGGGGAATGATTTACATTCTTCTGGACGTCCAAATGCATGTTATTTGGTATGGAAGGGAGCCGCCACAGGCTCAGTCTCACCTGCACTAGCTCCAGTTCACTTTGCAGATGTTCTGAAGAACTGTTCACATGTCGAGAGCAAGTGACTCATAATTAGACCTTCTGGGAAACATTATGGGTCACTTAAATTCAGCAAAGACTTCAGAGAGAGGAAACCAAGCTTAAAAGAGCTGAGGGACTTGAGCTTGTGCTGCACACAGGATATCAGGCAGCAGGAGGAGGAACCAATCCTGACCAGACGGGATTGGAAAGGATCCTGAGTTGGTTGGGACAGACCTGCAAGGCTCTTAGCAAGGATGTGAGCTGACTAGGAAGGTGGGAGGGAGTCTCTGGCTAATTTTGAATTTTGCATTAATGAAGCTGGCTTCCAAAGGGGAAATGTTCCTGGGAAAACAGGAAGAGAAAGAACTTGAAGCAGAGCCAAAAATTAAGCTGGGTGAACAGCAGGATTCATAAATCTATGCAGCTTTTACCTGCTCTTGCAAAATCCCTATCATGAAAGAAACCCAAGCTTTCACATTTGAAATCTGCAAAGCAACATGTTAGCAGCCTTCAGCCTTCATGAGTAAAGGCTCAGCTGAGCTACTGAATGACAGACTGGCTGTCAGTCAAGAGTTAGTTATTGCAAACGCTTTTTGTTTACATTTGCAGGAGAAAAAATGGCATACAGATAGCCTACTCTTAAAGAAGAAAGGACAGATCAAGTGAGTAAGATGGGTAAGATACATGGTTCATCAATGGAAGAGACTTAATCAGGCCTCAGGAGTGAGGTGTGGATGAAGCTACATAAATAAGAACAATAATAAATCTACTGTCTCTATTGTACACTTGATTGCTGTTTATTCATGTGGGCTGGGTAAGTGGTCCACTGAGTATGCATTTAGCAGCAATTCTATTTTAGCTGGATAAAACCTAAGTGTACCACTCTGAATGGAGTCCTGTATATTTTCCCTTTTGCCAATGGAAAAAGAAGTGACCTCACAGGGTGACATATTCTGTTGGCAAACTACCAGGAAGCTCCCTATAAGTGGTGTTTCTGTATGGATAGCTCAGGCCAGGTCCATCTTTTCTCAATGGCCAAGGTAAGGCAGGTGAATCTCAACCATAGAAACTACTTCTCTTCAGAGTCATTGTGGAGTTTCCAAAGCACAAACCTATTACCTGAGAGGCTGATTGTAGCTTGCAGTCACTAATCCTGATCTGTAACTACATTTCCATCTCCCTAAAATTATTTATTTCTGCATCTACACATCTTGCACATTTATGATGGCAGCTCCCATAAGACTAGGTCAAAGAGGTATTGTTGTGCTCCCGCGATGCATGAGTTCATTGGATCCTGCTGTCTGAAACAAGCATATGAGAGGCCAATTCATTGAGCACAATTTATTCCAGATATTTGCAGAAATATACAGTGCTCTTGAGCCCATACAGATGTGTAGCCAATAGGGAGCTGCCTGCCTATGCAAGTTTTTTATACATTTTTCAACTAAATCAGAAATCCAAATGCAAAAGTCAGTGCTCAGGGATGTCTGCATGGATTTGTGACTCTCCTGCCTGACTTCTAAGGCATATAAACCAAAGAAGAGATTAAACTCATATGTACTTTTTTTTCCCCCTCCTTTATGTGATGGACCTAACATGAGTAATATGCTCATTTACAGAATCAGAGAACATTTAAATGGGAAAGGTTTCTTCAAACGTTTGAGGTAAAATGTTGGCACTTTTGAAGGTGGTTTTAGGCTGGTTTTGATATTATTCATTGTCAGCATTTTTCACAGGAAGGCATCTCTTCTGCCAACTCCAATGGTTTCCCACATGTAGTTTATAGGGCTTTGTCCACTCCATCTTAAAAATACTCAGAAAGGGACATATGCTGGCAATCCTGAGGCATGTACTAACATAAAACAAAACTATTTAATAAAACTGTAATATAATTCATTTTATTCAGTCCTCTCAGAAAGCCATGTGTGAAAGAAATGAAAGACAGTAGAAAAGTGATGCTGCTGGCAGTGAGTGCATAAATGTTGCAGAAGATTATAACTCAGGATACATATACATTAAGCTCTTAAATCCTGTCATGCCCATTCTTCTAGCCTTAGTGGTACCCCTATCAGAGGTCAAAATCATAGAATCATAGAATGGTAAGGTTGGAAGGGACCTCAAGGATCAGCTAGTTCCAACCCTCTGCCATAGGCAGGGACACCTCCCGCTAGTACAGCTCGCTCAAGGCCACGTCCAACCTGGTCTTGAACACCTCCAGGGAGGGAGCAGCCACAAACTCCCTGGGCAACCTGTTCCAGTACCTCACCACCCTCACTGGAAAGAACTTTCTCCTAAAATCCAGTCTAAATCTCCCTCTGCCGGTTTAAACCTATTGCCCCTTGTCCTGTCATTACAAGACCTTGTAAATAGTCCCTCCCCAGCCTTCCTGTAGGCCTCCTTCAGATACTGGAAGGCTACTCTAAGGTCTTCTCAAAGTCTTCTCTTCTCCAGGCTAAAGAGTCCCAACTCTCACAGCCTGTCCTCATAGCAGAGCTGCTGCAGCCCTCTGATCATCTTTGTGGCCTCCTCTAGACTCGCTCCAACATTTCCATGTCCTTCCTGTGCTGGGGGCTCCAGAACTGCACACAGTACTCCAGATGGGGTCTGATGAGAGCAGAGTAAAGGGGCAGAATCCCCTCCCTTGCCCTGCTGGCCATGCTGCTCTTGATGCAGCCCAGCACTCGGTTGCTGTCTGGGCTGCATGCACACACTGCAGGCTCATGTTGAGCTTTTCCTCAACCCAGACTCCCAGGCCCTTTACATGTTCAGTCAACTGGCTGTGTCACATTTGCTGCTGAGTTATTGTGCCAGAAATTGGGGGTCCACTTTCAGCAGGCACATCCTGAGGAAGTGAGAATGTTAGCAGCGATCCAGTGAATACAAGCCTGAACTTCTGGCTCCAGGAAACGTGGACCAGTGGGATCCTGGTGGATAACTTACTGCCCTAACTTGCAATTGTGGCTTCAGGCAGAGGGAAATGCCAAATTACTGTGTCCCACTCCACTCATGCTCTGTCTGCTGCAGAACTGCTCTAAACTGGGAGGACAGCTCAGGGGACTCAGTGGGCAGCATAAGCTCTCTTCCTATCTGTGTACAAGCAACACAGCTTAAACCTAGCAGTCATGTGGAACATTGGGCCCAGTGTGACGTAGAGTGAAACTATCCATGCTTGCAGATGTTAACTGCAGGCAGCAGACACAAGCTATGCCAGCTGTAGGAACTTCCCCCCTCCCCCCCCCACCCCTGCCTTAAAATTCACTAGACCAGCTCAGGCAGATTAGAAGTAAGATAAAGCTAAATTTACAGGAAAGCTAAATTTACAAGCATATATACACAATATATTTAAGTGTGTTTATAATTATATACAATTGAGAAATAATACAGAAATTCAATCTTCTCCCCCAAGACAAAGAAAAAGCCCAGAAGAGGTCCAATGCCACCCTCTCTTTCTCTCTTCCAGGCAGAAAACAAGCAGCAAGGCTTACATGTCATCTGGTCAGCCAAGGTTAGTGGAAGAGATTAGAGAGAGAAGTGAAGAGAGAAGTGCCCCAGAGCAAAGAAGAAAGAATTGCTTATGCTTTGGCTTTTCATACCTTTTAGCAAACCAATGAATGATATAGACTGTATCATTATTATTCCTTTACAACCAATGATCAGATTTCTCTTATTAAAATATTCCAGTAAGCCTTAAACCACTACTCCAGGCCATCTCTGAGTATTTCTACCATGCTAAGGAAAGGGGACTGGGAGTGAGCTTTGATAATTAATCCTGTGTTACTCACTGGTTTACCTTCTCCCTGGCTGTATTTTGGACTTTGCCAGACAGCTCTGCCCAGGACACTGCCTGAGAATAGTTTAATCAGGCATGTGCCAGCTTTGTTTCTCTCTATTCAATACCATTCCCTAAGTCTATTCCATCAGGTTTTTCATCCTCAAACTACACCATAGGCTTTTATACCACAGTTGAGGGCACAAAACGTGGGCCTCAGTACTGTTGTAAAAGTATAACTCTGGTGGGCTGCAGCTTTGTCCTGTACTGCTTTAGAAACTTTGAGCTGAAAAGGTTACACAGCATAATGATGACACCTGAGGGAAAGTGTGCCATGTAAGACCTGCAGGAGACTTTGAGCCAAGGTGATGCAGACACAGTTTGCTCTGGAGGAGGCTTGTCCCATGCGGTGTAGGTGAAAGCCAGGTGGTACTTGCTAAATGGGCACCACTTACCCAGTTAGCCCTTGTTCATGGATCCAAATTGACAGAATCTGGACAAGGCAGTATCTGTTCCAGCTTTCAGATGATGCCCTGACTTCCCTTTAGCCTAGGGTGCTTTTTCAAGTGGAGTTGTGATTAGTGTCACTGCTAGGAGTGCATCACAGATCCTACAGCTGGAGCAACTGGTGGCTACTGTATAGGGCTATGAAGGTGGAAGAGCCCACACTGGGGAAGCTCTAGAAAAGACAGCTCCTGAACTCTGCAGTCTCACCATTGCCTAATCAGAGAAGAAGGAAGGTTGTATATTTTACAAATGACTGGAAGAATCCAGGATGAGAGTGCAAAGCAAAAATAGAGTCAGCCTGGCAGAAAGGTCCTGTATTTGCAGTTAGTTTTTCAGTATAGGAAGAAGTGATGACAGCCCGTTCACTTCCATCCAAATCCCTCTGTCATCTAGCCCTGGGAGAGGACCAGGGTGTCTACATGGGGCACACTATATTTTTAATCTAATTATAATATGGCTCAGTCTCTTTCCTACAGTTGAAGCTGAATCTGAAGCATGAATACAATTAGATAGCAACTGAGTTTTAACAGTCCTAGCCACAAACTTGATGGTTTTCATAATTTAGATGAGAGTTTCCTTAGAGATTTTCTGGAAATACTGAAGTTCAAGTTTGGGGTTTGTTTTGTTCTTCCAAAGGTAGAAATGAAGGCTACAGCTCTTCTGCAAAGGTTCTAAATAAAGAACNGCCTATGTCAGGGGGTTGGAACTAGATGATGCTTGAGGTCCCTTCCAACCTTACCATTCTATGATTCTATGATTCTATAGTGCTTTTCAATTAAATGTGTGGAAATCAAGTGTCCAATTCCTACAGAAAAAAAATACTGAAGAATGTGTGTGTGTGTGTGTGAATATATATAAATATCCAGACAAAACTGCTGAAGTGTTTGATGGCAGAAATCAGGCATGTGCACACAAGGAAGGGTGAAGATGATGTGGCTGTCCTGCTGTCATTAACACTAGCCAGAGGAGCAGCACAACATGGGAATATTTGTGTAACTACACTGCTGGCCACTACCCAGATCAGAGCTATATCTGACCTTGAAAGTGCCTCACAATTTAGTCCTCGAAATGGAAACAAAACAAACCAAAGAAATTCAATTACTGCCAGCTTCCTGGTGCTTGCTGTAGGTGATTTGCTTTTTAATGTCACTATAAATTAACATCCCATTACTATAATATGAAAATTAACCCAAATTTAATTTTCTTTTTGCTTCTCTGTTAATTTAATAGAATACATTTGGGGCAGGTAAGCATTTAAAAAACATAATTCAACTAAATAGTCACAGTTAAGGTATGTTCCTGACCAAAGACCACTGAGTTCCCTAGTGTGGAAATTCAGAGAAAACACAATGTCTCATTACTATTCTATGAGTCTATGATTTTATTAAGGCAATGTGTCTAAAATTAATCAGATTCTATTAGCAATGTTAGCAGGGTTGTAAAACACATGCATGTTTTCAGCCTGTTCACATAGGCAAGATGTTATCATTTTCTTAAATAGCTGGAGGAAGTGGTTAATTTTTCTTGTATAGTTCTTCATTCACATGTTTGAAGTCCTAATGGGCTATTAGCATGGCCAGCAGGGCAAGGGAGGGGATTCCCCTCCTTTACTCTGCTCTCATCAGACCCCATCTGGAGTACTGTGTACAGTTCTGGAGCCTCCAGCACAGGAAGGACATGGAACTGTTGGAGCGGGTCCAGAGGAGGGCCACGAAGATGATCAGAGGGCTGCAGCAGCTCTGCTATGAGGACAGGCTACAAGAGTTGGGGCTCTGCAGCCTGGAGAAGAGAAGGCTTCAAGGAGACCTTAGAGTAGCCTTCCAGTATCTGAAGGGGGCCTACAGGAAGGCTCAGGAGGGACTATTTATAAGATCTTGCAATGACAGGATGAGGGGCAATGGGTTTAAAGTGGCAGAGGGAAGATTTAGACTGGATGTTAGGAGGAAGTTCTTTGCAGTGAGAGTGGTGAAGCACTGGCACAGGTTGCCCAGGGAGGTTGTGGCTGCTCCCTCCCTGGAGGTGTTCAAGGCCAGGTTGGACGAGGCCAGGCTGGACGAGGTACTGGTGGGAGGTGTCCCTGCCTATGGCAGGGGGTTGGAACTAGATGATCCTTGAGGTCTCTCCCAACCTTACCATTCTATGATTCTATGATTAGCCCTCTTACAATGAATCCTCTGTATCTTCACTCACCTGAATGCCCCACGGTCAAATCGAAAGTTAGTTGGAAGAATTAAAAAGTTCAGGAAAGTAATTTCTACTTTCCATTATGGAGGAAAAAAAAAAAAACCAACAAAACAACAACAAAACAACCCAAAAAAACCTTTTAAGGTCTGGCAGACTTAATTTGAACCATTTCTAATTTTACTTACCTATAGATTAGTACCATGTGGTGGGTTATTTAGAGTTTATATTATGGATGGTTATACTTACTTAATGCAAGAACATTGTACAAAGGCATGTTAACTGGATGCAATACCCAGTCCATCTCTTCCCAAGGAGAAAAAACTTGCTGAAATCTTCCCCTGGCCCCTATCTCCTCCCAAAGATCTGGGACTCTGTCCAGGTATCTGTCCACTTTTGCTCTGAATTTTCCATCCAGAGCTTGTGAAATATGTGTAAAGTTAATTCCTCAGGCCATTCTCATGGCAGAGCTAGAGCTAGTTACATAGGGTTCCTAAACCAGAGCGGGGCAGTTAGCTCAGCAGGTAAATGAGAAACCAGGCAGAGAAGCCAGACAGGTGCCAGATTTCTTTGATTTCACCTTTAACTTCTACAGAACATACACTGGTGAATGAGTTTCATTTCTGGGCCTCAAAAAGATGGCAAGGAAGAAATTAACCTGGGTCAGCAGCAGTGTACAAGGAGGATGGAGTGCTCCTAAGTATCCAAAGTCATCCACATAGGGCTGACAGATGAGACACAGGGCTATGGCAGACCAGTGCCTGTCTGAGGCAGCAGCTGGAAACCAGGTGAGATAGAGCAGCACATCTCAGACAATGTGGCATTAAACAACAACATGGACTCCTTACAGTGACTTGTAATAAAATTTTCCAAGCGAGTTTGAATAACTCTTAACAGGTTAAATAAATAATCTCAAATCGAATGTTTCATTAGATTTTACCAAATGGAAACATTTGGGGTTTTTTTGTTTGCTTGTTTGTTTGTTGGTTTGGTTTTTAAAAAAGTCAGGAGTTTTCAGTGTTGAGTGTTGGTTTTGCAGAGTACCTTTTCTTGTCTGGAAAGTTAGCCCAAGCAGGAAATTCTCAACAAGCTCTAGGTTTTTCAGCCTCTGAGACCCTGAAAAATACAACCTGGAGCTACAGTGCCTTTTTATAGCATTTCATACTGGCTCATTTGTCTTACTGTTTATGTAGATAGGGGACTGCTGGGACCTTCCCATCTCAGATGTCTGAGACACTTTTTACTCCTGAGTTTTGAAATCAGAGTGAAAGGATCTTTTCTGTTCTCTTTTCAGTTCTTATCATCATGCCAAAAGCTGTCTTGAATTATGCAGCTTTTGTAAAAGTGCTTGAATTGTGTTTATATAAGAACAAACCGTAAAAAATGGAAGTGAAAGGACAAAATCCTGTGCTGCACTTACTCTCCATTGATGAGGTACTCAGGCTAAGCCTGAATGGCAGCATCTGAATAAGGGCAGAGCAGAGATTAAATTATTCTCTAGGGGAGTTGAGGCACCAGGGACAGGCAATGCAGATTCTTAACATACTCCCCCTGTGGAACCCATATGTAATGGTAGAAAGACTGTTCATTCAGCACACTGACACAAGATGAAGAGCAAACTTCTTACCCACATTGGATGACAAACTCCTGAGATAGCTGACAGTTGTTTTTGTAGCAGTCATACTTAGACAGTTTGAATATTGGTAAACAAAACAGTTTGCCTTCTCTTTAGCAACTGGCTTCCTCAGAGCTATTGCACTAGTACTGGCCAGTATGTCATGCATGCTGAGGTCATGGCTGGGGAAGACACTGTATGAGAAAACAAATCCCCTGTGTGGGGGCTGTATCTTCCTAAGAGAAAAGCTTGTGAATGCTCTCCACAGCCATAAGTCTTGAAGGTCTACAGAGCCCTTTTTCTCTAGTGTTCTTTGGCACTGTCATTGCATACCAAGCTATTTTATTTATTGTATTGTAGGGTTTTTTTACAACAAAATCACTAGCATCTCATTATTGCAAATAATGCCTTATGACCACTGAGCCCTCTCCTTTTTTACTAGGGCATGGATAACAAAGAATCTGTAGGTGTTGGGNGTTCAAGGCACGTTTGGACATGGCACTTGGTGCCATGGTCTAGTCTTGAGGTCTGTGGTAATGGGTTGGACTTGATGATCTTTGAGGTCTCTTCCAACCTTGGTGATACTGTGATACTGTGACAGTTAAAACTTGTATTTTAAAATGCCAGGGCTAGGTACACAGTTTATGGGAGCAGACATGCTTACAAAAGCATCTGTGGGGATTCATGCCAGAGGAGACATCTGATGTCAAATATAACCTATTTTAAAGAGGTTCTTAGTAAAATAGATCTCACCTTATGGGCATGAAAACTGTCAAGAAACTTCAAATATTAATTTTGTCAAACATTTTATTTATTATCATATCAGAATTCATCAGGTAGCATTTCATGGGAAGCCCATTAGTCACATTTGATGTTCTGTTTATTGCAAAGAAACTGAGAGGTCATCTTTGCAATAGACACTCTACTGGAAAGAGTAAATGTGCTCCAACATGATTCACAAGGCTGGAAAAGGCCATCCTCTTAATCTCTCCTATGAAACGACAGCTCAGTCATACCATTTACATAGCTTTTGGAGGCAAGTTGTGTCTCTCTCATTCAAGAGAGTTTACAGTATAAACTTGTGGCATTAGACACAACACTACCTTCCTGCTCCACAGAAGAGTTATCTTGTGGGAGAGACCAGCAACCTTGCTGATCCTAGACAGAGTATCCTNACAAGGTCTTGTAATGACAGGACAAGGGGCAATGGGTTTAAACTGGCAGAGGGGAGGTTTAGACTGGATGTTAGGAGGAAGTTCTTTGCAGTGAGGGTGGTGAGGCACTGGCACAGGTTGCCCAGAGAGGTTGTGGCTACTCCCTCCCTGGAGGTGTCCAAGGCCAGGTTGGATGAGGTCTTGAGTGAGCTGTACTAGTGGGAGGTGCCCCTGCCTATGGCAGAGGGTTGGAACTAGATGATCCTTGAGGTCCCTTCCAACCTTACCATTCTATGATTCTATGAAAACACAGCACTCCCCCAACCACCCTTGACTGGCCTTAGCTTACCCTCCTCTCTCAACCTAAGGCCATAGTAAGGGTATTATAAAGGATCCCAGCCTTCTGCTGAGAAAGAGACAGTAATGGAAAAGGTTTGTGTGAATTTCTTGCCATCCCACATAACTGCTCACCCCCACCATATCACCATAACAGCACACCAGCACAGGACAGGCCCTCTCTGGGGCCTCTCCCCTCCTGTGAAGAGCTGCTCCATGTAGTGATGAGAAGTTTCCCTACTTCTTACAGTCTAATAAACAGAGGATAAAGCTTGGCCTTATGAATGTGACTTTCTCTGATTTTTGAGATACTGACACAATGCATATTTGCAAAACATGTTCCTTCCTCTGACCATCTGAGTAAAGTATTTATATTTGGATACATAAGATCAAAGATGTAGGTGAACAAAGGCCTCAACAGAAAACTAATAGAAGACAATTTTAAGAGCTGAGCAGAGTTGAAAGCACAACGAATACAAGGATTAATACAGGTTCCTGTGCAGCTGCATGCTGAAAGGAAGAGACCAGTCATAGACACAACAGCACAAAGGCAGCATGCTATAAAGTACTTTCAAACCCATGTTTGTCAGGGAGGCAGAAATAGGATCTGAACTGCATACTGTGAAAATCCATGCATTGATGATATCAGCCAGCACTCAGAAATGCAGTGAAAGCCCCTGCTGAGCTTTGGAAGGACTTAGGACAAGCCCCCAGAGACCAGAGATTATGTTTTCCCAACCTGTCAGGTGTTGTACACCATTGCCACATGTCATTTGTCATTCTGCTGGCCCAGCACAGACCTTCCCCTCTGGTACCAAAGAACTGTTGACCTGTAAATCTGTCTTTGACTGAGAGGTGAGAGATTTCGAAGGATGTGTTTCTTGCAAGGCGAGAGCATATGGAGATATCAAGAGAGGATGTGTCTGTGGATTTGCTGCTAAGAGCATGCTGGCACTTCCCATTGCAGTTTACCTCTGTCTCAGCACGGTCTAGTTGCAAAGCAAAGCTGCAATGCAATTAAATCCAAATTTACTTAAGGGAAACAAACACCTACATATGTTACACTGTCCCTTAGCTACCTCTGAACTTAGACTNAACAGTTCCATGTCCTTCCTGTGCTGGGAGCTCCAGAACTGCACACAGTACTCCAGGTGGGGTCTGACGAGAGCAGAGTAAAGGGGCAGAATCCCCTCCCTGGCCCTGCTGCCCACACTGCTCTTGCTGCAGCCCAGCACTCGGTTGCTGTCTGGGCTGCACTCACACTGCAGGCTCATGTTGAGCTTTTCATCAACCCAGACCCCCAGGTCCTTTTCCTCAGGGCTGCTTTCCAGCCATTCACCACCCAGCCTGGATTTGTGCTTGGGATTGTGCCTACCCAGGTGCAGGACCTTACACTTGGCCTTATTGAATTTCATGAGGTTGGCCTGGGCTCACCTCTCCAGCCTGTCCAGGTCCCTCTGGATGGATCCCTACCCTCTAGCAAGTCGACTGTGCCACACAGCTTGGTGTCATCTGCAAAGCTGCTGAGGGCCTAGCCTAGCAGTTTTATTTTCACATTTTGTTTCTTCCTAAACCTTCCAATTCATTTACACCAGAAAAGATAAACTCGTTTACTTTAACTGTAAATAAGTATGTTGGATGTAAATGCACACTAATCCAGTTCTCTGAAATCTCTACTAATGTACCTGATAAATTCTATAGAATAGATTAACTTGGCATTAAATTAGAAAGGTAGAGAAATATGTGAATTAATGTACTTTTAATCTCATAAAGAACAGGGGTGAGCAATGCTAACAGAACTCATACTGCAAACAGCAGTGACTATGTTCACAGAGCAAAACAAGGAAAATAAAGGAACTAAGCACACAGGCAGACCAAAAAGTGATTGTTTAAACTGATGGAATTTAAAGGCATCTCGAAGTAAAATACAGAGAAAAATTAAGATAAAACCAGAGGAACTGACACACTGCTTATTTTCCACTGCAGGATCTCATGCAGGTCACATTATCTAGGGGCTATGTGCTTTACAGGAATTTGTCAGTTTAGTGTCTTGATGCTGATGGTTCTTATCTACACAGTGTGGGAATGTCTGGTGGCTCTGGTTTGCAGTTCACAAAAGTAGTAACGCTGAGAGCAACATTTAATTTGTGACCCATTGTGATCTCATTTTCCCACTGAAAAAGCCTGAAACCATAAGATCTTGCAATGAAAGGACAAGGGGCAATGGCTTTAAACTGGTAGAGGGAAGATTTAAACTAGATGTTAGGAGGAAGTTCTTTCCAGTGAGGGTGGTGAGGCACTGGAACAGGTTGCCCAGGGACATTGTGCATGCTCCCTTCCGGGAGGTGTTCAAGGCCAGGTTGGATGAGGCCCTGAGTAACCTGTGCTAGTGGGAGGTGTCCCTGCCTATGGCAGGGGGTTGGAACTAGATGATCCTTGAGGTCTCCTTCCAACTTTACCATTCTATGATTTCTATGATTCTATGTCTTTTTTGTAGGCAAAATGCTAATAGCTCATCCTTTTAATGCACGTTCACTAGCTTTTCTGTTTCTCTCAGGTATCCCCTGTTAAATGAAAAAGAACAATGGAATACAGTTGAACAAATGCTATCAAATAAAATTTTAAAATTTCAATTATTATACACTTAGACCACACAAAACCCCTGAAGAATATATGCAAGAAGCAGAATTCTGATGCTTTAGGCTGAGTAAGACTGATTCACTTTGTAGACTGAGTCCAGGCTCATGTAGAATGGCCTCCTAATCATTTGCCTTATAATATTAAGAATATGGGATATGCATCTCCACAATAAAATGGGTGATGAATGTACTGCTCTGTAGAACAGTGTTCAGAAGAGTGTGCTTTTCTTCCAGAAACAACCTGACCCTGACTTGCCACTCAAGGTGGGATTTAGCTACTGTAGGTGTCTATATATATATATATGTGTTTTCCTGAGAGCACTGTTGTGTAAGATCCTGTTGTAGTCAGCTGAAATCTACATAGTACAGTCAATGGAGCTTTTTCAGGTGCCTAGTTGAGATACCCTAGTACCATAGGGAGGCATTTTTACAGGGCTGGCAGAAGGGCTCTGCAGTGGGACCTTGACCACCTGGACAGATGGGCAGAGTCCAAGGGGATGGCGTTCAACAAATCCAAGTGCCAGGGGCTGCACTTTGGCCACAACAACCCCATGCAGAGCTACAGGCTGGGGTGGGAGTGGCTGGAGAGCAGCCAAACAGAAAGGGATCTGGGGGTACTGATTGACACCTGCCTAAACATGAGCCAGCAGTGTGCCCAGGTGGCCAAGAAGGCCAATGGCATCCTGGCCTGCATCAGGAGTAGTGTGGCCAGCAGGAGCAGGGAGGTCATTCTCCCCCTGTACTCTGCACTGGTTAGGCCACACCTTGAGTTCTGTGTCCAGTTCTGGGCCCCTCAATTTAAGAAGGACATTGAGGTGCTTGAGCGTGTCCAGAGAAGGGCAACGAGGCTGGTGAGAGGCCTCGAGCACAAGCCCTATGAGGAGAGGCTGAGGGAGCTGGCATTGTTTAGCCTGGTGAAGAGGAGGCTCAGGGGAGACCTTCTTGCTGTCTACAACTACCTGAAGGGTGGTTGTGGCCAGGAGGAGGTTGCTTTCTTCTCTCAGGTAAGCAGCACCAGAACAAGAGGACACAGTCTCAAGCTGTGCCAGGGGATGTTTAGGCTGGAGGTGAGGAGAAAGTTCTTCACTGAGAGAGTCATTCCCCACTGGAATGGGCTGCCCAGGGAGGTGGTGGAGTCACCGTCCCTGGAGGTGTTCAGGGCGTACTTGGACATGGCACTTGGTGCCATGGTCTAGTCTTGAGGTCTGTGGTAACAAGTTGGACTTGATGATCTTTGAGATCTCTTCCAGCCTTGGTGATACTGTGATACTGTGTGTGATATGACAAATAGTTATGATGGGACTTGTGGCAAGCCAGAATGCTGCTGCATCGCCCACAGGATGCTACCTTTTCTGATCTAAAATTACTCTTGACTCTGTTTCAGCAACCTAATGGTGACCAGTTTGAGCTTTACTCTTATTTTAATAATTGCACTTTTTAATGTATAGTGTCTTCCTTGAGTCACCTGGGACGGATACTGATGTTCAGGACAATTCTGGAGAAGCTGTATGTAAGAATTTTGAAGGGAAGTGATAGTCTGTGATGCACAGCAATGAGAAAAAAAAAATCATTATGTTCCTTCAGACTGAAGGCTGCTCTAGCACTGGTGGTGGTCCTGCTTTGAGAGGGAGATTGGACTGAATGAACAGGCAACATCCAGGTATCTCTTCCAAATGACATTTCAGTGATGATATGGGTCTTATTCAGTCCTAGATACACAACAGAGCATCTTTCTGATCTCTTCATAAGGTCTGCTCCACTCCTGAGTTGAACCAGAAGCCAGTATTTACGCTTTACTGTGTCTGACTTTTCCCACCAATTCCTCATGCCATAGACTGTGTCTCAATCTATATTTGTGAAGGGTCCAGCACATTATCTGTGCCATGCAAATAAAACAGTGCCTCAAGAGACTGCAATTGTTCCTCGACTGTGTCTAATTACACAGAGGCCTTACATCACAAAATATGTCACTGATTTAAGGAAAACCAAAGCGTGAGCTTAAAAATGATCATATATTTAAGTGGTTTTCAGAGTACAGATAATAAGCCAAGCAGTAAGTATTGATTTTATTCAGACCAAGACTGCTGTTCTATAAGCAGCAAAACCTTCTTGATTATCACAATTTGTTGAATTTCCATAATCTTGTGACATGTTTGAGTTCTTAGAAAGCATGAAAGTGAGCTGCTATTAATGGAAGGAGACAAGGATGGGAGCTTGAGCATAAGGTCTCAATTACCTCCACTTCTTTGTCTTTAGCTCCTTTCCTGCCTTAGCTTCAAAAAGCTCTACTCAAAAGAAACCTATGAGAGCAAGAGAGAGAGAGAGAGGAGTGGTAACACAGTAAATGGAGGCACTGATGGTTCATAATCTTCTTTTACTTTGTAGTAGAAAGAGCCTAAGAGATCAATATTGGTGAAAAAAACCTAGAGCTTCTTGGGCTAAAGGCTGGAGTACTGTGTGCAGTT
>WBNM01022370.1:74540-84782 GCA_013399055.1 Ramphastos sulfuratus | reverse complement strand
AAGGCTACTACAAGGTCTCCTGGAAGCCTTCTCCTCTCCAGGCTGAAGAGCCCCAACTCTCTCAGCCTGTCCTCATAGGAGAGGTGCCCCAGCTCTCTGATCATCTTCGTGGCCCTCCTCTGGACTTGCTCCAACAATTCAATGTCCTTCCTATGTTCCTGTGTTGGGGGCTTCAGAACTGTAGACAGTATTCCAGGTGGGGTCTTACAAGAGCAAAGGAGGAGAATCACTCCCTTGTCCAGATTGTACAGAGGATGCTTCCAATTCATCCATCTTCATTCTTGCTTATGGTTATGTCTGAAGATGTAGTTAAGCCTGATGGTTGTGATTTACAGACTCAAGGCAAGACTGAGATTTCAAAAGGGGATATGCAATAAAATCCTTTTATAAGTCTTATTCATAAAAATTACAAAGTATTAAATGTCAAGGGGAGGAATGAGGTGAAGCTCGAATGTAATCTCATTTGCAAAATGAATTAAAACAATTACAATTCTTTGCAGCAGCCTGTTATGCCATTTCCCTAGGAGATAAATACACTAACTTGTTTTTAAAGGTGCAATCTGCTTCTTGATATTAAATTTAACTTGTTCAAAACAAGTCAGCGTTGAATATTCAACATTTTATTTGCCTTTTGTGGTGTTCATTAATGACATCAGTATTTAAGTGTTGGTATTGCTGTTTTAAAGCAGTTATACAACATGAAGACATTCTGACTACTGTGCATTTTGCCTTCTATGTATGTTTTTGATAAGACAAATATGCATGAAATTAAAAATAGTTGATATCTCAATGCTTGCTATGACTCAAAGCTTCAAAGGTCTGCATGAGTTAAACAGCAGAATGGTCCTTTGGTGCATAATTGGTTAATATGTATTACATTTTGTTCTAAAAAAAATTATATCACAATAATCATATTATCTAGGATGAGAGAGAGTAGGAAAAAATTACTAATGATACTTTATGGATCAGTGAGAGCTGCTCATTACTACAGTTATGAAGGTGATATAAAAATAGAATAGAATAGAGTGTATCTGTGCTGATAGATATGTCAATAAATTAATAATAATAATAAAACTAGTAATAACTGTTTGGAAAAAAAAAAAGTTGTGTTTCTGAGCATTTGGATAAAATTATATACCTTAGTAATACTTAGTTTCATTGACAGCTAATCCAGTTATTTAGATGTTATTCTTACTCAACTGACTAGTGCTTAGAGTATATAGTAAATAATCAGTAGGTCTACCCGAATTTGCCATAAACAATTATTATGTCTATAGTCTTGATTAAGGATGAGCAGTGGTGGTCTAGCAGTAAAATGATTTAGCTGTCCAGATGCATTTTATATTCTTTAGATATGAGAATGTTGTTGTTGTTAAATCTCCTGCTTGATCCTTAGAAATTAATTTCTAATAAAGTATTAAAAAAACCCCATATGGATTAAAAAGAAAAAAAAAAAAAGCAAGGAAAAATCCCAAGAAAGTAATATACTAAGAAACTGTGATATTTGTATATTACTGGTAAAGCAAAATGTTCTACTGTTGGAAACTGTTGCAGGTCTATAGTTTAAAGTAATTATGTCTGAGATTTGAAGTAATGATTATCATTTTAATGCTATGAAAATTCAGGGTCAAAATAAGGAGACAGTCATAATTCCAGAACCTAGCTCAAACTGTGTTTAGGAAGAACTATTCCAGTCACTTCCTTTGACATGGGACATGTGTATGCCACTGACAGGCAGATTCTTCAAACCACTGAATGTATTGATTTCCCTATTTTTTTATGACAGCAGAGAAACAGAAAGCATTCTTCTCACCCATTTTCTTACCCTGAGGATATTTTATGACATCCAGGGGTCTTATGTAGATTTTATCTTTTCTTGTTAAACAATTTACCATGATATTGTAACAGTAAGCATATTTGCCTGATGGTCTTTTTACAACTCTGGAGATCAAAAAGGAATTCTGTCAAACTTATAAGCATGATCTTCTCTTCAGAGTGCCAGGTCTTTTTAAAGAAAACAATCATGATCACCAGAATAAAAAAAAAAATAAATCAATGAACTTAAAACAAATTTTCAATTCTTAAACAGGATCTCAAAATAAAGCCATGAAAAAAAAAAAAATCATCTCATTAATGTTCCAAAATTTATTTGCTGTTTACCTGAAAATTCTAAATTATTTCAAGTTCATGAGATTCTGAATGAATTTAATGTCTATAGTCTTAGTATTTGAACTCACTAATAAGCTTTAATTTGAAAGTCACCTTAGTTGATAAACTCTGTCCTCTGGACTACTCCCCACCTAATCATCCTTCTCTTTTCTAGTTACATCATTATGGATGTCTTGAATATAGACTAATGACCACTTCAAATTGAAATTCTTTTAACTTCTCTTTTTTCCTGAGCAGTGTCAATCTGCACAGTCCAGTGCATACTTCTTGACTCATTTCACAGGTCATGTTTCCATTAACTGAATCTCCTCTCCACTTCTAAATTTGTTACTTGCATTTATTACTTTGAGAAAAACACTTCGCTTATGCTATTTACTTTCACTAGCAATTGTATATAGCCCTTAAACCACTTTTCCTTCCCCACCTCTCAGAATCTTTCACTGTCTTGCATTTGATAACCTTAATTCTATAAAATGTATTGTTCCTTTTTCAGTAGTGTCTTTCGTTTGTGTTTGTTTCATTTTGCTCCTCTGTTGCATACTTACTACTGCTTTTTTATTTCTGGCAGTGAAACGTGTTGCCAAAGAAAACAGACACAGTGAACATCTGTGCTCTTCATTATGTTTTTCCTGTTCTT
Organism: Ramphastos sulfuratus; assembly: GCA_013399055.1. NCBI lineage: Eukaryota > Metazoa > Chordata > Aves > Piciformes > Ramphastidae > Ramphastos > Ramphastos sulfuratus. Next base: position 81,976 of record WBNM01022370.1, on the reverse strand, counting down.
GTGTGAAAATATGAGTGGATTATCTGACCAAAATTAGTGATATTGGAAATAAGCTCTGACAGTGGTAGGGAGACACAATGATGCAAGGGCAAATCACTCAACATAGAACAATAAACTCTATAGCCAGTTCTGAAGGATCCAATTGCCTGTCACTTCATGTGGTAAAAAACTGCCAACATCCCATATTACATATGCATTAAATATAGGATTATTCCTGTGATGTAACAAAAGTATTAGGCTAAAAGATCTTTGCAAAACCAAATGCTTATCATGGATTCACTTCAGAAAAGATGTTTTGTTTGATATATTTTAGCCTAAACTCTTTGAAATGGTCACTACACAGCAGAATCAAATTGAAGAAAGAAAATAATTTGAGTCTGCAACCTTTTGTTTACATAAAGTAATTACTTTCTATTTTTATAGACATAGGATTAACAGTGATAAAAACATACAAAGGTATGTTTTCAATATATATTTATTTCTATCATGGGGCACTTCTGAGTCTAAGATAGGCATGACTAGAAGTGGAGGTTAACAATAAAAAGCCTACACAGGACTATGTGCATCAAAACTGTATGCAGTAATTTACACTTAATTGTCATCTATGTAATTTGAAGTACCTGCTTTATGGGTACCAAGCATTTCTAAAGTAACAGCACATGTACACACTTTTGAATAAAAATAAGTCAGAAATTCCCTCCCTTGCATTTATGTTTTCTGTGTGTTTATTACTTTAGCATAAATGTAGCACAAAGTTCAATTTATTTTCCTTTCATTGTCTAAATTGACACATTGCTTAAAATAACAAAATATGCACTTTTAACTTGATAAGTTACAAGATTTTCAATGATTTTAAATGTATTTTTCTTTACTGTAAATTTTTTAGCTGTTGAAGTATAATATAACAGCATAATCTAAAATAAACCTAGGACAAGTGAAGATACTTTAGTAAATTGCCATTTTTTGGTCATACTAACATTATAATATACCTTATGTGTGAAATAGTGAATGAAAATTTTGTGAAAGATACAAAACCTGAGGGTTTGTTTTGCTCAAGGATCATCTAGTTCCAACTCCCTGCCATAGGCAGGGACACCTCCCACTAGGACAAGTCACTCAAGGCCTCATCCAACCTGGCCTTCAACACCTCCAGGGAGGGAGCAGCCACAACCTCCCTGGGCAACCTGTTCCAGTGCCTCACCAACCTCACTGGAAAGAACTTCCTTCTAATATCTAGTCTAAATCTTCCCTCTGCCAGTTTAAACCCATTGCCCCTCGTCCTGTCATTACAAGACCTTGTAAATAGTCCCTCCCCAGCCTTCCTGTAGGCCCCCTTCAGATACTGGAAGGCTACTCTAAGGTCTCCTGGAAGCCTTCTCTTCTCCAGGCTGAAGAGCCCCAACTCTCTCAGCCTGTCCTCATAGGAGAGCTGCTCCAGCCCTCTGATCATCTTCGTGGCCCTCCTCTGGACCTGCTCCAACACTTCCATGTCCTTCCTGTGCTGGGGGCTCCAGAACTGCAGATAGTAGTATCACAACTAATATAATTTCATTGAAAGACTGCTCTTTTTATCTAGTGAAATTTCTTTATCCAAGAAAGCTAATCCAGAAATATTAGCCTAAATATTAAAATAAGAGCAAGAATTGTCAGATCAAAACAGAGTGATATAAGCAATAAAATCATATTAATTCCATCTCAGTGATAAACATTTGTCATAGTAAGCTAAACATTCCATCTGTACACAGGTTATAATTAGAAATAATTTTTTTTCTGTTTTTTTCTTTTTTTAACATTACATAATAGATCATGAGATTTAACATCAAAAATAGCAGCAAGGAAAATTTTGCAAGGGAATCCAAGGAAAGAGTACTTGAAAGACAAAATTTTTCACTTCTTGTGAAGGTAAAGTGTGTACATAAAAGTCTGCACATAAAAGTCTGCTGCTAAGTCTGCTTCTTACTGCATAAGCAAAACCAACTCCTAGAAAACCAACAAGATTCTACATTCTATTGCATAGATTAGTTTTACAGGCTGTGGTCTCTGTTTCCCTAACACTGAACAACATGTGATATCTTCTGCTAGGTAAGCTCTCATCCAGTCTTCTAGGAACAGATGGGAAACCGCTGGAGAGTGGTGATCAGCATTTAAGGAATATGAGCCAGGAAGATATTGTAGCATCATAAAGATCTAGCATCATTCTTAATTAGACATAGCTATTTCTCACATTTATGTTGTTGATATCAACAAATTACATGATTCTGGTGCCATAGTCCCACTCTGATGTCAGAAAGGGAAAAAAAGAGAACTCCAAAGCCTGTCAGCCACATGATCACCACATTCAGAAGGAAACTAAGGGAAACTCTCTAGTCACTGAAATGAATGAGCCTTTTGACACACCTGACCAGCACTCCTGGGATATGCTACCTCAAACAGCTGCTGAGATAGTAGCTCAGATTGTTCTGAGAATACATCCTGCTTGATCTCCACTCGCTAGTTATTACTCTGTGTTGTTCACTTATCTAAACACTGAACATTGCTTTTAGAAATAACTATAAGCATATGAATTATTAAAAAAAAAATACTGCTATGGTCTTCTTTACCTTGAGTTTTCTAGATTACACAGGAGTGCACATGTAGGAAAGGCATACAGTCATATGACAAAACTGGCTGTCTGATGTTGCTAAGAAAGCACAAATATTTCTGCTAAACAGAAATGATTATGTGTCACAAAAGCAGAGGATTAGTACTCTTACAGGAAAGGCTTTAAGCTATAAGCAATGGTGGACAGAAATCTAAGGCCATAACTGAGCATAAAAGATAAAGACAGTATAAAAAGTCTATTCTTGCTGTTCATGGAAGGGTCATGTGAGAGACAGGAAGAACCGAGTCAGGCTCCTGAGAAGTTTAACTGGATATTAACAGTATAAACAGTACACAGAAGAAACAAGAAGGACTATAACTCTTAGTGTATAAATAAATTTCTGACCTAATTCACATAACAAAAAGTTTTAGGTTAAGGAATTGTCAGAGACTGAGATAAAAAATATGTCCCAACATCTCAGAAAAAACTTTGTTTTGAGCTAAATTTCTGAGAAATGCTAAGCGAGCATCCTGTTTGTACTCACTATCCTGAAAATCCCCTCCTGAATGAGCTCAGACCCCCAAGAACTCCCCAATATGCAACAACTGGACAAAAAAATCAACTGGGAGAACACAGAGTGAGCTTGTGCATGCTACCATGGGACCACCTGCCTGACTGCTTGCATGGGCTGAAAGACCACATCTGGAACTGAGCTCCTGTCACTTACACACATAAGAGGTGAAGGCTTCCTGTTGTGACAGATGATGCTGATTCTGACCCAATTGCAGTGTAGCACCTCCTGGTTTATCAGTAGCAGCGATGAATTTGGAGAAACCAACTGGACAAGAGTGGCTCAACCCTGGAAACTCCCTACCACACTAAGCCTGCCCAACACCACTGGACAGTGGACCTGGCTAAGCAAATCACTCCTGGAAAATGCTAAGTGATTCTCAGAAAACCATGTATATTCAATGAGGCAGCCAAGAAGAGAAGCTGTGACCTGCAGACAAAATGTTCCCCATTCACTCTCTCTCAAACGGACTTTCAGGATACCAAATGACTCCGGGGTGACCTCTCTCCTCTCTGTGTGTGGGTATTTCCTTATTTTCTTTCTCTTTTCTCCCCAGCCTCTCTTACTTTTTTCCTCTCCCCATCCTTATCCTTGTGTAAGTCATGTGAATGCAATAAAGCTAGCCTATGCGTTTCACATCATTTGTGACTTAATTCTGCACCTGCGAATCTGAACCTCCTACACCTGAATTCCCCCAAAACTAGGACAGGAATCTAAGTGATATGTTCTCATAGTAAAAGGTCAAGAAAGCTAGGCAAAAGGAAAAGGAAGAAAAGAAATCAAACCTACCCCTAACTCTAAGGCTAATAACCCAATCCTAGACCTAGTCCTAAAACATGACCCTAACCATAACCACTAAACTAAAGCATAACCTTAAGACATAATCCTAAAACTAAATAATAAGCCTAACATTAACCCATAACCCCAACACTACCATAAACTAATGACACTAACCCAAACTCTAATCCTAAAGACCCTAAACTGAATCTTAGAACTAAACTATAACCCTAATATTAAACAACAAACATGATCCATAACCCTAATCCTAACACTAATGACCTAACCTGAACACTAATGATCCTAACCCATAACCCTAACTATAATCTTAATCCTAACCCTAATTCTAGCATTAAACCCTAACCTCTAACCCTAACCATTAAGCCTAACCCTGCCCTAACACTAATGACCATAACCCTAACCCTAATGACCTAACCTGAACACTAATGACCCTAACCCATAATCCTAACTATAATCTTAATCCTAACCCTAATTCTAGCATCAAACTCTAATCTCTAACCCTAACCATTAAGCCTAACCCTGCCCTAACACTAATGACCATAACCCTAACCCTAATGACCTAACCTGAACACTAATAATCCTAACCCATAACCCTAACTATAATCTTAATCCTAACCCTAATGCTAGCATTAAACCCTAATCTCTAACCCTAACCATTAAGCCTAACCTTGCCTTAACACTAATGACCATAACCCTAACCCTAATGACCCTAATGCTAACCCTAACTGCCACTAACACTATCCATAAACTTAACCTTAAACATAACCCTAACCTAAACCCCAAACTTAAGCATAAACTAAGGATGAAGATACTCATTCTGTTGTGGCAATATGTACTAATTTATCCTATTTTTTCCCCATTATTATTATTTTCTCATTAACTGTGACAAGAAAGTAACCTGCAAAGCTGATTCCTAGCTGATTCCTATTTTTTCCTTTCAGAGTCTGATCTGTGTGACCTGATCCTTGCCTCACACTACACAGTTTCATAGCAGTTTCAAAGGGAAGTTTTTACACAGAACACTTTTTACTGTTTGACAATGTTATTTGCCATCTTAATTTTTAGACTCATATTTATTTCTGGTGTTACCCTCATTACAGTATCATTTCTTCATGAAAAATTTAAGATGCCCACATATAAATAATTAAGTAATGAGGCAGCAGAACTACTTCATTTTTCATATTCATAAATAATACTTAGTTGCTAGAGAAGATGCTTAGCTGTTGTTTTTGGGAAAATGAGCCACCTTCTTCCCAAAGGTGGGAGTAAAATTGTTATGGGATGGGAACAGGAAACTCAATCATTCATTTCAAAATTGGTTGAATGTGCTGACAGGAGTGCCAGAGTCACCAAGTGCAAATGCCATCCAAATTCTCTAGTATTAAAAAAAATGGTGATATAGGAAGAAGAAGAAGATTGTTTCCAGATCTTCTCTATACATTTTAGTCTTAAAGTTTATAAGCATTTTTAGACCTCTGAGTAGAATAAGTAAAATGTCCAGTAAGTACATGAAGTATCCTTGACTTACATAAACATGATGTAAAGGTAAAATAGTATCTGCAAAATCTGGATATTTCCTCCAAATGGTTAAACTAGAGAATTTAGAGTATAAAGCATTTGCTATGTATAAATGGCATATATAACAGTACTGCAGATGCTGCAGGGAAACCTTTATTATTAAATAAAAAACCTTATGGATTTTATTTTATTATATTAATTAATTTTTTTTCATTTTAAGAAATCATAGAATCATAGAATCATAGAATGGTAAGGTTGGAAGGAGACCTCAAGGATCATCTAGTTCCAACCCCCTGCCATAGGCAGGGACACCTCCCACTAGTACAGGTTACTCAAGGCCTCATCCAACCTGGCCTTGAACACCTGCTTCTGCCCTTACAAAATGTATGATCATTTATGGGATTGACTTACATCACTGTCTTATAATATGTTCCTTTACAGTGTCCTTCACTTTTTATAACTAATCTGTCAGCTTTTCTGTTTATATTTTGTTTTATTTCATTTTCAATCTATTTTTTATTTGTATATTTTCATTGCTACTAGCATTGTTATTTTTTTCTTCTTTTTCCTTTTTTTTTTTTAAACCATAGTAATTTTATTATTTAAGCACTACAGAAGACAAAGTTTATATCTAAGAGCTGTTTCAATTTCTTCCTGGCCTATTTAGATAGATTCACTGCTATCACTGAAGTGTCTTCCACTATTTTGTTAACCCTAGTATGATACAAGATTGAAAAAGAAAAACACTATGAAACAAACATGTGTCATAAAAATATCTACTGTGTACACTATCCCTGAGAATGCAATTTCAAAGCTACATCACTACAGTCGATGTTTGTTCTTGGAATCCACCCTTGAGTGTAAGTACCTCTGCACAGCAAAAATTAATTCCTGATTCAGAGTGAAAAAAACAAAAATCCATTTGTATTATATAGCAGAAACATCTGCTTTTTTTCGTGAGTGGGAAATTATTAAAGGTGTCAGTAAATGATCAAATGTACTTAGCATTAGGTATTTTGTCTTTACTGTCAGAGCAAATTACTCATTACAGTCAGTTTCAATGGCTAAAAGGATAATTTGACCAGTGGGTCTGTAGGTAAATAAGCACACCACTGACTTTAAAAGAACAAAATTGCTCAGCATTGTATGGATCTTCAATGTGAGGGTGACAGAACACTGGAATAGGCTGCGCAGGGTGGCTGTGGAGTCTCCCTCTCTGGAGATATTCAAAACCTGCCTGGACACGTTCCTTTGTGATCTGGTATAGCTCATCCTGATATGCAGAAGGGCTGGACTAGATGATCTTTTGAGGTCCCTTCCAGCCCCTGTCATTCTGTGATATCTTGATAAGAGGTACAATTTATTCAGGAGAAAGAATGTTCACACTAAAGAAATTTTTCTTGAATAATTTCAGTTTATGGTTGAGACAAACTTTGGCAAACTTTGGCAAACTTCTAAGCTATGTATTAGAGGTAGGTTACATTCATAAAGACATCAATTTATATACCATGTCACCATATAAACTCCCCATTTTGGTTAAAAAAAACTAATATTCACAAAATTTGGTTTGAAGGGTACAATTTTCTTTCTCACAAACTAACAACACATCAAACCTGTGGGATTTTTTTTTGTTGTTTTGTTTTATTTGTTTGGGTTTTTTTTTTTTGGGGGGGGGTGGGTTGTTTGTTTTTTAATGTGATTTCTTAATCGTCAACCAGTGGCTTGTTCTGTGGAAAACCTTAGGCATGCCTAATTGGCAAAGAACAATTTAATTTAATCTGATGTGTAGCACTGGTTGTGTTATTAATCTAACACATTAATATAATATTATTTATATTGATATTATATATTACATATTTATATTGCATTTTGGTTTATATTTTCTCTATTATAATTTATTATACTATTATATAATTTGCTCTGCTCTCGTCAGACCCCATCTGGAGTACTGTGCACAGTTCTGGAGCC
>WBNM01022370.1:44262-74526 GCA_013399055.1 Ramphastos sulfuratus | reverse complement strand
ATCCCTTCCAATCTTACTATTCTATGATTATACATTATACCTTATACATGAAAATATAAAACACAAGCAAGCTTTGGCTCAGTCTCAGAGCTATGAGATTGTTGGCATAAGGTAAACCTAGTGGAATGAGTCCTATAATTCCTGTGCTGTGATGGATGGTTATAGGCTCTCCAGGATGAATAGTGACGGCAGATAAGGCAGTGAGATGATGTTCTTTGTAAGGGAGGGGTTAGATTATCTGATACTTACAGATGGTGACAATACTGTTGAGAACCTCTGGATAAAGACAAAGGGCAACTCAAATACGTAGATATTGTTGTAGGAGTCTAGTATGAACCACCCAGACAGAACAATGGCAATGACAGATTATTCTATAAGGAATTAAGGGATACCTCTACAATAACTTCCCAGACATCAACTGGGAAGATCATACAGCATACAGGAAATTCTTGAAAACCACTGACAATAACTTCTTAAGGGAGCCTGGACAGAAATAACCACAGAGCCCACAACGGACAGGGATGCATGTGTCTGCAGAGTAGCCTGGCTACACGGAACCAAAGGTAGACAACAAGGTGAACACGAGTCAGCAGTATACCACTGCATCAGTGAAGGTAAATCAGATCATCTTTAAAGGCATTACTAGCAGAGATAAAGACATGATCATCCCACTGTACTCAGTGCTTTTCAGGCCACACCTGCAGTACTGTGTCCAGTTCTGATTCTCACAGTTAAAGAAAGATGCAGACAGATGAAGAAGGTCTGAAGCTGGGCCGCTGGGATAGTCAAAGGGCTGGAGAATATTTGCCATGAGGAAAGACTGAAGGAGCTAGATCTGTTCTCCCTGGAGGAGTTTCAGTGGGGACACCATCACAGTATTCCAGTACTTGAAAGATGCCTACAAAGAACCTGGAGGCTCTCTTTAGCTATTCAGGAAACTACTTATCACAACACCATGGAAATCTGATTTTGGGAGTTTAAGAGCTCACAGCACTGGGCAGTTTTTGGGTTTTTTTAGGAATTACCTTTTAAAAGTGCAGGAGTAGGAAAACAGAGTGAAGCAGAGCAAAACTAAGCCAGCCTTCAATCCTAGTGAATAATATGTCTGGTGACTCATCAAAAACTAGTTAGCAAGTGACAATATTTATCTTTTAGAAACCTGTAATCTTTAGAGGTTAGGTATCAAGTATGTTACACACAGAAGTGTGAAACAACAGACAAGCTCCTGTCCAAATCATTCGGATAAAAATTATGTGTGTACAGGTAAAGAGATGTAGAGTTCTGAAATAACTTTTCTTTTTAAGATCATTCATTTGATGAGCCTAGTTAGAAAAACAGTAGCTTGATTCTTGACTATCTACATGTACAAGATTACATCACTCCTTCAAACCAAAGGACTTTGTTGAACTCAGAGTAATTTCTTCTTCATCAAAACAGAGAAAATACACTTATGTATGTATGTGTTTCACATCTGTGCACATTACATGTTTATAGGGAGAGAGAGGCAGAGAGAGGCAGAGAGAGGGAGAAAGCATGAATAAGCAGGTCAGCTGCCTATTTTACTCTTGGAGAGCAGAGCAGAAAAGCAAAAGCAGACACTGTACATCTGCATGAACATTTAGTATGTAGTACAACTGTGGAGATGGTTAGATACTGAGAGTTATTGAAAAACACTGACAGACTTGGGGCATCAGTCCTCTCTTTAGGAAGCTTGTTCTAGCATTTGACCACTTTCTTGGTAAATAAATGCTTTTTAATGTCCAGTCTAACCCTTCCTTGGTCTAGATTTGAACCATTACATGTCGTGTCACTGGGTAAGCATCTCTTTCTCTACTTCTCCTAAGGAAGCTATAGAAAGCAACAAAAATTACTTTAGTCTCCTTCAAACTATGCAAAAGCATGACCTCTACAGTCTGTCCAGGGTAGAGAGGTCTTACAGAGAAATCAAGACAGTCTGGGGAACTGGGCAATAACTAATTGCATAAAATTTAGCAAGAGCAAGTGCCAACAGGGGCAGAATAATTCTGGTTATACTCACAAACTAAGGGATAAGAGTTTGTAGAGTAACCCCACAGAATGAGAGCTGGGGTTTTGGAATGAGAGCTCTGGTTTTGGGTTGATGAAAGCTGAATATGAGTTAACACCTGTCAGCAAAAAGGGTCAGTCATATCCTGGTGTGGCTCAGTCACAACATACCTAGCTGGTTGAGCGAGTCGATAGTCTCATTCCACACTGTACTGGTGCAGCCCCATCACAAGCACTGTGTGTAGTTTTAGATACCTCAATATAAGAAGGATGTCAAACTATCAGAGTGCTTCCAGAGGAGGAAAAGCAGGATGGTGGAAGGTCTCAAGGGCAAGACTTACACAGAGTAGCTCCAGTTGCTGGGTTTGTTCAGTTTGGAGAAGAGAAGGTTGAAGGATGACCTGTAAAACTTCCTCAAGGGGATCAGTGGTGGGGGAAGTCACAACCTCCTCTCTCTGGTGATCAGTGATAGGACACAAAGAAATTGAGGGAAATTTCATCAGCAAAACGTGAGATTGGGCATTGAAGAAAAGACTCTCCACTGAGACCCTGGTTGGCTGCTGCAACAGGCTCCCCCAGAAAGTAGGCAAAATACCAAGCCTTTCAGAGTTCAAAGAGCATCTATATGGTGCTCTTAGTCATTTGATTTAATGTCTGGTAGTTCTGTGAGGAGTAAGGCATTTGACTTGATAATCCTTATGCATCCCTTCCAATTTGAGGGATTCTATAAGTCGATAACTATTCTGATAAAATATAACAGCTCTGAAAAATATATCTGAAAGGAAATGTTTTACACAAATCTAAATCTGTCCAGTTTTGGTTTAAATTTGTCAGGTAGTGCATTGACGAAAAAAGGAAAATGTTTGTTTGTCTTTTCTTCACTGAGGTGGAGCTTAACTAGGTTTTAGATCAAAAGTTTTCCATAAGCTGCATTAAAAGCTTTCTCTGATATCAGTTAGTTGAGTTGCTAGAATTATTTGTAGCTCACTTTTACCATATTGAATAGTATGAACAATAAGGACAAAAGTAAAACCTGAAGAAGTATATATTAAAAAAACCACAATGGAAAAAAAAAAAAAAAAGCCCAAACTGAAATAATATGGCATTACATCTGAGGTAAGCCTAGTCCAGTTTCTTTAAAAGCTATTTCCTTGTTGTATTTTACTGCATGGCCTTATATACAAATGGTCCCAGGATAAAACATGCTGGACAGCAGATGCGTTCTCTGTCATTTGCAAAGGGAGATGAATGGACTGTGTCCAAAATGCCATTCTGAAGCTGCAACGAGATAAGGTTTCCTATTTAACAGCATGACATTTTGAGTGTTCATTTTCATCTTTTCCTTTTCATAGGTTACTCTTCCCATGAGATCACTAAGCAGACTCTCCAGCAATTCCTGAATGCATCAAGCATTTGTATAGCATTTCACCTTTTGGTATGAATGACAGCTAATAGTAATTCTGATCACAGAAATTAAAAACCTGAGAAGATTACAATGTATTGAAACAGCCATCATGTGACTTCCATTTAAAATATGATTTGTTATAATAGGCAAAAAGTTTATTTGGAATCCTACTTTCTAAAACACCACTTAGAGTAATTATATTTCTTTCAGATTATTTATAATTAGACATTATTTCTGGAGAAAGTCAGTTTTGTGGTCAGATATTACAACATTGTGGAAATAATCATATGCTATTAAGGAAAAAGGAATTCATCTTTTACTGAGTTTTCATGATAGGATGTTTCCACTGAAAACTGTAGTGTTATTCTTGTAAAGTGGAAAATTCTCAGCTTTTGCTGTTGCAATGTTTGACCTAAATTTAAAAGTTGTCTTTAAATACATAAAATATTTATGTGGTGAAAACATCTCAGACATCATTATCTCAGTTAGATATTACTTTGTGGTTATAGCTACATCAAGAAGTATTTTTCAGGTGATCCTTAATCTTATGTACCAGAATCATCTAATGTAAATCTCATTGCTGTGTCTTTTTGCTATTTTATGTGACTTCAGAATCTTTGCCAAATGCATATGTGAGGTTGTCATAGAATCATAGAATGGTAAGGTTGGAAGGAGACCTCAAGAATCATCTAGTTCTAACCCCCTGCCATAGGCAGGGACACCTCCCACTAGAATAGGTCGTCATAGGCCTCATCCAACCTGGCCTTGAACACCTCCAGGGAGGGAGCAGCCACAACCTCCCTGGGCAACCTGTGCCAGTGCCTCAGCACCCTCACTGCAAAGAACTTCCTCCTAACATCCAGTCTAAATCTTCCCTCTGCCAGTTTAAACCCATTGACCCTAGTCCTGTCATTGCAAGACCTTATAAATAGTCCCTCCCCAGCCTTCCTGTAGGCACCCTTCAGATACTGGAAGGCTACTATAAGGTCTCCTCCTCATACCCTGCTTCACTTCTCAGCTCACCATCCTTTTACTGTTTGTTGTAACTCACCTATGAAACTAAGCCTTCATCAGGAATCTTTTACAGCTCTACAATCTTTTCCTGCCTTTTAGACATTCTTGATACTTTTCTATTTCTGTAGTTCCAAAATGCACAATAGCTTTGAAACCCGTTTGTGCTTGTTTGAAGCTAATTGGAATATTTTAATGAAAAGAATTAGATTATAGGCTGTGAAAAGAAAACAATGGTGATGTCTACTTCACTCATAGGCTTGCTGAGATGTACAAAAACATAGACAAGATAGTCTCTCTCTCTCTGGGAGCTGGTGTGGCTTCTGCTGTGTAACCCAACTAATCATTTTGCTTCTAACCCCCCTTGCTGATCCTCCAAACTCACCTTGCATATAAGGCAGACCCTGGGATAAGGTATAGGGGTGGAAAGAAGGTGGAAGGGTGGTTGGAAGCCCCTCCTGGGGACTCTGATTTCTGGGAGGGGTATTGTATTTCTGTATCACCTTTAACTTGTGTATTTCTGTATTACCTTTAACTTGTGTATTTCTGTATTACCTTTAACTTGTGTATTTCTGTAAATATTCATGTATATTGCGTATATACCTGCTTGTAAATTGTGTTAAGCTTCATTCCTTATCTTCCAGCTGGCTGAGTCTAGTCTGGGTGATCTTCATAGAGTGGAGGGGCAAGTAACTCCCAAACCATCATACCATTTCATCTCAGGAATTTATCAAGAAATTCAGAATACTATAGATATTTTCTACCTTACTAACAGCAATGCCAATACTGTTGATTACAACAATGTTAATCCTTTGGTATGAAAAGATATGATGCATGAGATACTCAGAGAAGAACACTTTTATGATGTTGCTTGCTGTCTGCAGCCCTCTCATAGAATCATAAAATCATGTTGGTTGGAAGAGATCTTTGAGATCATCAAGTCCAGCCATTAACCCAGCACCACTAAACTATGTCTCTTAGCACCACATCAATAAGTCTTTTCAATACCTTCAGAGATGGTCACTTCATTACTTCCCTGGAAAGCCTGTTCCAATACTTGAAAACACTTTCAGTGCATTTTTTTTAAAAATAATATCCAGTCTAAACCTCCCTTGACACAACCAGAGATAATTGCATCTTGTCCTATTGTTTGCTATTTGGGATAAGGTGATCACCACCTTGGTGCAACCTGCTTTCAGATAGTTTTAGAGAGCATTAAGTTCTCCCCTGAGCCTCCTTTTTTTTTCCTAGTCTAAACAGCCCTAGTTCCCTCAGCCACTCCTCATAAGACATGATCATTACAACACTGGTGAGGGTTTTAACACGATTCTTCCAAGCTGATTGTTCAGATCCCTTTTTCTAATTCATCTAATACTTATTTAGAGAAAATTCAGTTGTTTCAACAGGTCAGATGCTAACAACCTGACAGATGATGCATACACGGATTCTTAGAGATTAACATTTAAATCTCTGATATGGATCAAGTAGAACAGAATCACAACTGAATGACCAATAGAATCACAACTGAATGACCCATATCCCAGAGGTAAGAGCTGGCTACAGAACTGTTCTGGGCCTTAGTAAGTGGTAACAGAAAAGAAAAATAGCACCTTGAAATGTTTCCATTTCCTCACAGGGAAGACTAAGGTATTTTCTTAAGTCTTGAGAGCTTTTGGATGAATGGTGTACTGTTTGCTACTGACATATAGCTACAAAAAATATTGATACTCATTGAATGACATGCTCATTGTAGAGGCCAGAAATGTTGTAAAAATCAGGGTGTAAGGAAAGAACTCACCTCTCCCTGTTATTTTTTCTCAGAGTTACACTCTGTAAATGTCGCAAAAATCCAGTGTAATTTTGTGTGTGTAGAATGGATTCTATGAGTGTCTGCAGGCGTGGATGGAGAATTGCTTACCAGAAATCAACAGGTCAAAACCAAGAAATGCACCTGCTGAGAAGCTGATATGTGAAAGTTTCTCAAGGACTGATGAACTCTGGGGATAAGTAGAGTCATTGACTCTTCAGGAACTTGCAAAATCAAGACAGATGGAGTCTGATAAATCTGCATGAGATCACTAGCATAAAACAACAGCGGCATTAGATCTGCCCAAGAGAGCTGAGGGAGCTGGTGGAGGAGCTTGCCAAGCCACTCTCCATCATCTATCACCAGTTCTGGTTAACCAGCAAGGCCCCAATGACTGGAGGCTTGCCAATATGACACCCATCTGCAAGAAGGGCTGGAAGGAGGATACAGGGAACTATAGGTCTGTCAGTATGACCTCAGTACTGGGAAAGATTATGGCATAGTTCATCCTGAGTGCACTAACACAGCATCTGCAGGACAACAAGGAGATCAGGCTCAGCCAGCATGGGTTCATGAAAGTTGGGTCCTGCTTGACCAAACCAATCTTTCTGTGACCAGATCACCTGCCTAGCAGATAAAGGGAAAGCTGTGGTTATTGTCCACCTGGACTTTAATAAGTCCTTTGACATCATCGTTCACAGTATCCTGCTAGAGAAGTCGGTGTCTCACAGCTTGGGTGTACTTTTCACTGGACTAAAAGCTGGCTGGGTGGCTGATATCAGAGAGTTATTTTGACGACCCAGTTACCTTGTGCAAATCCTGGCCAGCAACAGGGGTCATGCTAAGATTCAAATAATTTCCTTGGAGTAAATAAAGCCAAACTGACACCAAACATCTGATGAATTAGGTTTATCAAATTGGACAGGAGCAGAAGGAAAACAGTAAAGGAAAAGGAGAAGGCAAAGTAGAGAGAGAAAGGAAAGGAGAGAGAGGGGAGAGAGTGTTGATCTGCTCGATGGTAGGAAGGCTCTGCAGAGACATGTAGACAGACTGGATCAATTGGTTGACATTGGTTGTATGAGGTTTAACAAGGCCAAGTGCTGGGTCCTGCACTGGGGTCATAACAATGTTAAACAATGCTACAGGCTTGGAGAAGAGTGGCTGGAAAGCTCTCCAGCAAAAAACTACCTGGAGGTGTAGATCAACAGCCAGTTGCACGAGTCAGCAATGTACCCAGGTGACAAAGAAGACCAACAGCATCTTAGGATGTATCAAAAGTAGTATGTCCAGCAGGTGCAGGGAAGTGATTGTGCTCCTGTACTCAGCACTGCTGAGGCTGCAGCTTGAGTACTGTGTTCAGCTTTGGTTGCTGCAGTATAAGAGAGACATTGAGGTGATGGAGTGTGTCCAAAGAAGAGCAACAAAGCTGGTAATGGGTCTAGAGAGCAAACTTTATGAGGAGTGGCTGAAGGGCACTGAGTTTGTTTAGTCTGGAGAAATGGAGACTGAAAGAAGACCTTCTGACTCTACAGCCACTTACAAAGAGGTTGTAGTGTGGAGGCTCTTGGTCTCTTCTCTCAAGGAACTAGAGATAGGGCAAGAGGAAATGGCCTCAAGTTGCACCAATCTACAAGCCACTGGTGTGTCAGTGCAATCTGATTACTGAGATGGAATTGGCTTTCCATTTGGTATTCCTACTGTACAGCTATATATGAAGCTGTAAGTCATGCAAGTTAATTAGTAAATATATTGTGCATTTTTTCTGTTGCTGGTAATAGTGATTTGATACTAAAAATAATCAGATTGCCATAAAAATTGAAATTGCTTAGAGATATTGAGTGGATGGAGAGAAGATATATCACAACCAATTTTTTTCTTAGATAAGAGGGAATTAAAAATTTCAATCAAAGAAATCTCTATGATTTTTATTGAATATTTATCAAGGTCTACAGCTCTGCAGAGTGCATGAGGCAAGAGCTGCAACAGATAAAAAATATCATATTAGGGGGTTGGTTTTGTTTTGATTTTTTTTTTTTAGCATTGAGGAAGACTGAATGTATCTAAGCACAATTATAAGGAGTTGAACATAGCCTTAGAATCTATGTTGAGAAGATTGCAATAACTAAACACACACAAAGTGATTACTCTAATGGTATTTGCCCATAAACAAGATATAAAATGAAAAATAATTTAAAAACTTCAAACTGCAGCCAAAGTGAAAACAAAATACTTGATGCATTCAGATGTGAGTGAATAAATGAACAATGGAAGATCCAGTTTAAGCCAGTCCATACAGAAAATGCTTTAAAGAAAGTTCTAGATCATTATAAACAATATAACTCCCCCACCAAACAAAAAAAAAAAAAAAAGGAGGGGGAGGGGGAACTTTAGAAAATCTTGTAACCAGCTCAGATATTAAAGTACCTTGTGCTAAAACAGTTTTAGTCTTTCAACCATAATTATAAAGTAGCTAAGCAAGCAAAGCTCTGACAAAGGTGAAATTAAATATAGGGACGAGAAATCTAAAAAAAAAAATTAAAAAAAAAAATAGTAATCATACCTCAAAAAATGTAAAAGTCAGGATTACACTTTCATATTAAATATATAGGTTAGAGAATCATATAAGAAATCCTAGGGAAAATATTAAATTATAATGAACAGAAGTAGCTTCATCCAGTAGCTTCACTTTTCTCTCTTAAGTTAGTGCATTTCTGCAACGGAGTAGTTAATGAAGAGTAGTTGCACTCTAGATGAATGCACTTGGATGGACTTTAACAAACCTTAACAGAGGTTTACTGGCTTTAAATCAATTGACACGCTTCCTATTTAACTGATAGAGATTACAGAAGACAGTCAAATATGCAATCACAGTTTTTCTCTCCAGGGACAGTTGGTAAATATTTAATCATTTAATAAAATATTACTTTAAGTACCATCCAAACTGCAGAGATATATACATGTGACAGGAAAACCTATTTTGTTCTAGAATATCTTCCAGTTGCAATGTCTAAACGGAAAAAGAACAAAATCAAATTAATATTGATCTAGTAATGAAATAAGACTTCTCTGATATAAGGCATTTGCTATGTTTCTAGAAGGATTCTATAATACTGCCTGTGACAATAAAAATCAGCTGTTAGGTCTGAAACAGAAAGAGAGAGACTATCTTCTAATAAGAAACAGTATATAAACCACAATTTTACCTATAAGCAGTTTCTATCATCAGAAGAAAGATACACTATGGACTCACCACAGAGATGAGGTTCGAATAAATTCTAAATTCAATTGTCATTGCTTTTCCAAATTGTATTTGCAATTGCAAAATAAATGCATCCTATTACAGGTAATGTGGTGAAAATTAACATTTATAGGTGTTGGAACTCACATCATTTACCAGGACTGAAAGAAGACTAGTTATGTGAATTAAAAATCTGTCAAAATTGTATATTATACCTGAGATAGACAAGAAGCAAGTCTTACAATGGTCTAGATAAATGACATTTAAAACCAATGGATGCATTTGGTTAGTTGGTTTTCCATTTTTATACTAAAAGTTGCTATGAATTAATAAGAGGATGAGGAAAGTCAAAATCTGAAGCATCAAGATGTATTTCTCTGCAGAGTGTGAGACACTTTCAAAAGATGCTGCAGCACACACTCTCTGGATCGCTTTTACTGGGGACCTTTCACTTCCTGTGAGGAGATTGTCCAAACTTTCTTTAGACACAAGGTGAAAGTGTAAGGTAGATACCTGTAACTAACACATATGATAGATACATAGGCCAAAGAGGTTACTTAGGCAATCCTGAATATATTCACCACCTTCAATAAAGTAATTGAAGGGTCTTTGCAGACTTGTCAGTTATCAAACAGGTTGCACAGGTCAGTATCCATTGCTCTTTTGAATGGACTGCATGCTGCTGAGCTTCTGTCTTCTGATTCCTTTTTTTTATTTTTTTTATTTTTAAGTATTTTATACCTTTTCATGTCAGAGTTTTTCCTTCTCTTCCCTTGAACTGCTAACACTGCCTGTATCAGCAGTTTTAGTTCTCTCTCATCTTGCATAGCTCTATTCTACGTACTTTCCCAGGGCCTTTTCTCACAACTTGGCAATTTTCACGGAAGTTTAAGTCAAAGTTATATATCTGGAACATGTCAAAATTGTATCAAAACATCAAAAACTTTAAATCACATAGAGATGAATCCCTAGAATAAGAGTTACAGGTGTCACTAGATGATAAACGTAGAGACAGGAAACAGAGCAAGAAAGGAGAGTAGTGTTTTCTTTCTTGCTGAATTAGTGTTCAAGGTACTGATAGTTCTGACTTCAGTATTCTCATGAACACGCTTGTCCAAATCTGGACAAGCCATGTGCTTCACATGTGCTTAAGTCTGGACTGACTTCATACTTGGTAGAGCGCTGGATATATTCTACTACAACATGAGCCAGCCCTCCTGTCTGTGGAAAAAAAGTGCATGTGAGGCCTGTCTAAGGCACACAGAACAGTTGTACTGGTACAGACTAATGGTATTTGAAAGTAGATGCCTAGGAAGAAGCATAACTATAGAAATTCATGTAATGACACTTTGCTGTAATGCTTTAAAATGTATTAGAATCGTAGAGTGGTTTTGGTTGAATCCAACTATTAACCTACTGTCGTGGTAGGCCTAAACAGGCCAAATTAGGCTTGTACATGTCCTGGTGCACCTGGGCATGTTTTTTTCTGCTCTCCCTCCTTCTGTTTTGGGGAGAGCAACCACGGGAAAAGGGGACAAAGGACCTGGTGCCACTAAGTATGGGATCTGGGGTCAGTCCCAGCAACTGTGGTAAACAAGGTGCACACGGTTGTCTTATGCAAGGCCCGTGATCTNTTTCCAGATCCTGTTATAACCTGTCTATAGTTTCCATAACGTTGCAAAGAGCCTGTTATTGTTATTATTAAATGGTGGTCGGGGTGGTGCGAGTTCCGATTATTTAATATTAATAAACTATATATTCATATTTTTAAAATGTCATCTCGCAGTAGCTTATTACCCCTTCCGTGACACCTACTGCTGTCAAGTCCATCAGGATGGACTTGGATTTGATAAGACAGTACAGTTCTTGTAAGTTCTTAGAAGTTTAATAAACATTTGTGGCTTTGTCTTCTAATAATATGTGCATTTTCTCTTTGTGCTTACATAACTTTAAATTTTTTTTCTTCTAAGGCATTCTATCGTAAGGAGTTCTGTAGTTGGCCTATAACTTCATTAAATGTTGTCACCTATTTTTTTTTTTACTTTGTTTTTCTGATTTTTTTTTGATTTTTTTTTTGTGAATCAATTTGAACTACATGCTGTGTGTGGTGATGATACAAGAGATTTAAATTTGTGCTAGCAGGGAGATGCTCCACTTTGCACATCTGAGAGGCCTTTTTTGAGTCTTTTACTTTTGGCTTGGAAGAAGCAGCACTGAGTAAGATAATAGCTAGATCTCTGTTGAAAAGAATGCTCATAATCAAATTCACTAGATAATCATGACTGACTTTGATCATCCAAATGTAATTCACAATGGCTTAAGGTAATCCTTTCCTACATTTCATCTTGAACTCACAGAAAAATGGTGATCCCAGTCTATCCAGTGTGAGAGATGCTCTACCTTAAAACAAGAAAGTTATTCCTTTACAGCTGCTGTATTTGCCATTCTTAATGCCATTCCTAATCATAAGATATGACCCAAATCTTGTTCAGCTCAAACTGCATATTGGCTGCAGATTAAATTAGAATCTTTTTTTTTTTTTAGAAGTTAAACTCAGACTTTAAAGATCTCTTTTTCAAAATGATAGGACTATCTTTTGCATAAAAATAGAAAAGTTTGTCTGGAGATCTCTTTTGTTATTCTAATGTCTTCTTTATTGTTTTCATGCTCCCAGACATCTGGATATATCAATTAGAAGTATGAGAAAAATAATTTAAAACTAAAAATTAATTTAGTCATATCCCAATATGAAGAAAGTAGATGTTAATAAAAGAAATTTTAATGAGAGCAAATCCTCCACAGGAATTGAACACATACCCTTTCATAACACCATCAGTTACCCTATCCACAAGGCTACATTAAACTAGTAGCAGAACAGATTCAGGTGTTGTATTGGCCAACAGAGGATGCTCTTTGATCCTTATGAATGTAATAAAAAATATATTAAGAGGAGCAAAGTAATTAAAATTTTACAGGACTATGGAATGTAGATGAAGTGCATTCCCTAGGTCATTCCAATGACTATCCACATGTAATTTAATGACATTCAGAGGAAACACAGCCTATATCTTGTTCCCAATGACAAAAAACACTTGAAAAGAAAGAATACTAGTATTTTATGGTTTCAGTGCCTTAAATTAGGAAAATGGCTTCTGGTATATGATATTAGTAAAGAAGATCTTCCCAAAATACTAATAACATCCCAATGTTTGGATTATTAATTGCTGCAACATGTACATAGGATATTTAAAGTTATGTACAGTTCCAACCACTAAGAACGTTATTTAACTGAGAAAATAATATCTAGATGATTCTCAGTTAAACAAGCCTTTTTTATTACTAATATCTTTTCTCCTTACATATGTTACAGATTTTATTTCCAATGCCGGAGGTTGTTTTACATTATTAAAAATAAAAATGCCTTCGTGTTCAATCCAAATTACTTTGAGGAAATGATTTCTACAGGGAACAGATTTTATTTCAGAGCTTGAACTAAAATGTTAGCATATGTAGAGAATGAAGTGACAGGACCAGAAACGAGTACCTCTTCTTAAGAACCTGACAGAATCAAAGTTTAGTATTCACTCAACCATGGTTTCCATGATGTGAATAAAATCGATCATTTAAATTTAAGCATAAAACCAAGATACTTTCATTAAGACAATTTTCATTCTGGGCTTTGTGTATAATCTCTGAAGAACACTGAGTGCATTCTAAGGTTGATGTGGTTTATTCTTCTCTTACCATTCTAGAGAATCTGTAAAAAGGCTTATCATAGAATCATAGAATGCTAAAGTTGGAAGGGATCTCAAGAATCATCTAATTCCAACTCCCTGCCATAGGCAGGGACACCTCCCACTAGTACAGGTTACTCAAGGCCTTATCCAATCTGGCCTTGAACACCTATAGGGAGGGAGCAGCCACAACCTCCCTGGGCAGCCTGTTCCAGTGCCTCACCACCCTCACTGGAAAGAACTTCCTCCTAACATCCAGTCTAAATCTTCCCTCTGCCAGTTTAAAACCATTGTCCCTAGTCTTGTTTTTACAAGACCTTGTCAATAGTCCCTCCCCAGCCTTCCTGTAGGCTCCCTTCAGATATTGGAAGGCTAAGATCTCCTGGAAACCTTCTCTTCTCCAGGCTGAAGAGCCCCAACTCTCTCAGCCTGTCCTCATAGCAGAGCTGCTCCAGCCCTTTAACTTCTGTATCTAGCACTTTATACTTTCTATGCTTCAGTTAGATGTCTTTAGTTAAGTGAGATTAATTCCTTTATCTTACTCTCCACTTCTTGAGTGTGTAAATAAGTTTTTTAGAATACATTAGTTTAGATTAAGATCTAAATTATTTATCCATAAATCCAGAGTCAATCAATTCATGTCAATAATGTCATCAAAGTCAATGATTCACTCCAGACAAACACCTCGCTATTTAATTCAGGCAAACTGTACTTCTGCTTTTACTAAGCAACCACAAAACAAATAAATTCATTGTACAACACAAAAAAACCCCAAAAACCAGCTTGAGTTTAGACTATCACAAGGACATTTGTGTTGATATTTTCATTAAAAAACTGCTGCCAGGAGATAAACTGTGCTATTGTATGACTCGTATATGAGAGTTAAAATAAAAACCTTATGCATAAATCTGTCAGTTAAAAATAAACAGGAAAACCATCATATTATGCATGTAAGCACTTATTGATGTACATATTGATTTGCTAACCTTTAAAAATAACATTTTTCAAAGAGGTCTACTCTCATCAGCTTAAAGTTTTGTGGGATTTTCAGTTGCGTTTTCATCGACCTGAAGAAAGGAAGCATCTTCTTATTGCAAACTGTCTTGGGAGACATAATAAATTTTAATAGTAAATACTCATAAATTATTTTGCTTCTGTTCTTTTTCCCACTTTGGGGTTTTGGCTAATTTGATAACAATTATTCACTACAGCGGTTTAAAAATAAATTTATCCCTTTGAGGCAGAGATTTAAAAGACATCTTATAGCTGTGCAGAAATCCAGCAAGTGGTTATCAAACATGAGTCACAGAGGTTGTAAAGACAGTCAGGAAGAGTTACTCCCTATATCTTCATGACAGCAAAGTAGATGTATGTTTGGCTGATATTTCTCCTCCAGGCAAATTCTAAATGATTATTACAAGAGTAATACAACAAGAGTGAGGATAGAATGAGTAGGGATTTCTCTGTCTTGATTATTGTTGAATGGGTTCCCAAAAACTATGACATTCATATACTCCTTTCATGTAAGCCTCTTAGTGCAAGTAATGAGCTTTCACAGTCAGTGAAAATGTATTGTTTGAATTGTATTTCTGACTAATTCTTAGCATATTGACTGTAAAGGAGGTAAAAAGGATTTGTATCAGTAGGATTTTTTTTTTCAGTGTGATAGCCTCTTTCAAGGGCGCTAGCAGACAATCTTATCATACTTTGTCCTTTTTTGTGCTCAAAATAACTTTGTACCAACTCAGAAGCCTGGTTTTCAGTTAATAATGGGTAAAGAAAGGAGTTTAAGGGCCATGTTTTCTGTGTGGAATGTGCAATAAAATCATATCTCATTATGTCCAATGTGTGAGTAGCTTGGAAGACTTGTGTGAGTTAAAGACAGGATTGCACTATTCAGAACATTTCAGATCTCCATGTTAAGAGATGGCAGGAGCAAGAGGGAAGGAATGGGAGGGACAGGAAGAAAGGGAGGAGTAAGAAACTAATTATGAGTGTATTCAGTGGACATTTGCACTTTTTTCTTCTGCCTTTGCATTTTACTTTTGCAGTGGAAAGATTGCAGTATGTATTTCCTCTTTGAAAGGTTACTGCAATTTCATATTCTTGAGGGTGTTTCCCTCTAATTAAAAGTCCAGTTTCTGTGTCTCTTATCCATCACAGCTTTCCACCAAGCTGGGGGCAGATGTTGGTGGGTTGGAGGGCAGAAGGGCTCTGCAGCGGGACCTCGAGCGCCTGGACAGATGGGCAGAGTCCAAGGGGATGGCTTTCAACAAATCCAAGTGCCGGGTGCTGCACTTCGGCCACAACAACCCCATGCAGAGCTACAGGCTGGGGTCGGAGTGGCTGGAGAGCAGCCAAACAGAAAGGGATCTGGGGGTGCTGATTGACACCCACCTAAACATGAGCCAGCAGTGTGCCCAGGTGGCCAAGAAGGCCAATGGCATCCTGGCCTGCATCAGGAATAGTGTGGCCAGCAGGAGCAGGGAGGTCATTCTCCCCCTGTACTCTGCACTGGTTAGGCCACACCTTGAGTACTGTGTCCAGTTCTGGGCCCCTCAATTTAAGAAGGACATTGAGGTGCTTGAGCGTGTCCAGAGAAGGGCAACGAGGCTGGTGAGAGGCCTCGAGCACAAGCCCTATGAGGAGAGGCTGAGGGAGCTGGGATTGTTTAGCCTGGAGAAGAGGAGGCTCAGGGGAGACCTTATTGCTGTCTACAACTACCTGAAGGGTGGTTGTGGCCAGCAGGAGGTTGCTTTCTTCTCTCAGGCAACCAGCACCAGAACAAGAGGACACAGTCTCAAGCTGTGCCAGGGGAAGTTTAGGCTGGAGGTGAGGAGAAAGTTCTTCACTGAGAGAGTCATTCCCCACTGGAATGGGCTGCCCAGGGAGGTGGTGGAGTCACCGTCCCTGGAGGTGTTCAAGGCACGTTTGGACGTGGCACTTGGTGCCATGGTCTAGTCTTGAGGTCTGTGTTAATGGGTTGGACTTGATGATCTTTGAGGTCTCTTCCAACCTTGCTGGTATTGTGATACTGTGATACTGTGAACTGTCAATTTCTTCATGTCCTGTTAGCCAGACTTGCTGATTCATCATCTGCCTTCTTCAAATACATTGAGCGCCACTGAATGGACTGGTCAGAATTGAGACCTGTCTAATTAGAAGTACATTTTTCATTCTTTGGATCCACTCTTTCCAGTTCTGTTACTGAATAGAGTTCACAACTAGGTTAGTTGGAGGACAAATAGATAGACAGCAGTCCTGAGGAGAAGGACTTGGGGGCGATGATTGATGAGAAACTCAATATGAGCCAGCAATGTGCACTTCAAGCCCAGAAAGTGAACCAGATCCTGGGCTGCATTAAAAGAAGTGTTGCTAGCCTGTCAAAACAGATGATTCTGCTCCTCTACTCCAACCTTTTGTGAGCCCACCTGGGCCAGCAATGTACACTTGCAACCCAGAAAGCAAATCAAATCCCAGGCTGCATTAAAAGTAGTGTTGTTAGCCAATCAAAAGAGGTGATTCTCCCCCTCTACTCCACCCTTTTGAGAGCCTACCTGGAGTTCTGTGTCCAACTGTGGAGTGCCCAACATAAGCAGGACATGTGCAAGGTGATTAAAGGGTTGGAACATTTAACCTGTGAAGACAGTCGAGGTTGTGCAGCTGGGAGAAGAAAAGGCTCCAGGAAGACGCTATTGCAGCCTTCCAGTATTTGAAAGGGGCCTACAAGATAGCTTCAGAGGGACATTTACAAAAGGTCTGTAATGACAAGTTGAGGGAGATGGCTCATAAATGCAAAAGAGCAAAGCTTTCAAACATCTGAACACATTTGTGAACTGTGCCAGCAAGTATGTGTTAAAAAAATATAATTATAGATGCCTGACAAAGAAAAGTAACCCATGTAGATTTACTCTGGTCTTCCTCACAAACTTATCTGATTAATTTTTGTTTACCTCTATTCCCATTTTTTGTGTGTTCTCATAAATGTCAGTTTTCAATCATTTTTACATCTTGTGCTTGTACAGTTGCTTGCATTGTAATGCTATGTCATGTAATTTATTACTCAGATGTAACAGAAATCAGAATCAAGTGGTATTTACATACTATGAAATTTATCTTCTTATAAGCAATACTGTACAAGTAAACAGCTGAAAGTTAAAAATAAAAAAATATGAAAAAGTTGTTTATTTCTTTCTTGGAGCAGATCTAGGAGGAAATAAAGACAAAATGACAGTGCTGTTAATAAAATTCACTATTGTACTGGTTTGGAATATTTTAATGGAGAAAATTATATTATAGGCTGTGAAAAGAAAACAATGGTGGTGTCTACTTCACTCATAGGCTTGCTGAGATGTATATGAACAAGAACAAAACCATAGATAAGATACTCACACAGAGTCTCGTTCTCTCTAGCTTCTGGCTTGGTCTGGACCTTTCTGCTAACCTAACTAACCACTTTCCTTCTAACCACCCTGGCTGATCCTCCAAACTCACCTTGTGTATAAGGCAAACCCTGGGGTAAGGTAGAGGAAGGTGGAAAGAAGGTGGAAGGGTGGTTGGGAGCCTCTCCTGGGGACTCTGATTTCTGGGAGGGGTGTTGTGTTTCTGTATTACCTTTAACTTATATATTTCTGTCAATATTCCTGTATATTGTGTATATATCTGCTTGTATATTGTGCTAAGCTGTAAATAGAGCTTCATTCCTTAACTTTCAGCTGACTGAGTCTAGTCTGGGTGATTTTATAAAGTGTGTGTGTGGAGGGGGCGAGAGGGGCAGGAAAATCCCAAACCATCATAACTATTAAAAACATGCAGTGGCTATCATCTCATAAGCTTCATTTTTCTGTAATTACTTGGGAATCGAAGTATGCAGAGCTTACCTAAATGCCAAATATATACTGAAGACTGGGGCAAAATAGTATAGAGGCATTCAGCCACTCAAACCTTCAGATGTCCAATTCCCATCAGTTACTTAGGCAAAACAACCCAGTCAGCAGCATTCAGTAAAGAGTTCTCCTGGTTTAAGTAGGCTCAGGACAGAATGTGGAATTTACCTCAAAAGGAGTAAATGAAAAAGACTCACACAGAAGTTGAAGTTGAATAGAAATAATACTTACAAAAGTAAACGAAGTACAAAGGGTATTAAGGGAAAAGAAATACATACAACTAGAATCAGCAAAAGCCTAACCCTACTGGACTACTCCTCGAGGTAGGCCCTGCTATGCACCAAAAATAGGAAGATTTCCCTCCCATACAGTCGAAAGCAAAAGCAGCAGCTAAGAGCCAAAATGCCTGGAGCCAAGGGAATGATGACCGAAAGGTCTGCTCCTTCTAAAGGAATGATACAGGAAGAGGAACGGAATGAAATATTACAATATCCAATGCCCTCCTCTAGAGACTTTCCATGCCCTCTGGAGTTCCACACGTATGGTATAACAGTGAATCCTTAACCTATAACAAGCGTTTGTCTCAAATTCTCACCTGCCTGTAAATATTACATTCAGGACTCAGATTAAGTACTTTTGAGAACTTTGTGTGTAATCTTCTCTGAGAACTGTGGAAGTACATCTCAAAATAAAACATTTTATACTGAAACCAATTCTGTTTAACATCTTTGCAAGTTTACTGGTGACACCAAACTGTGGTATGGTGAGGTGAACACACTGGGGGGAAAGATGCCATCCAGAGGGACCTTGAAAGCCAAGGAGTTTGGTCCATGCCAACTTCATGAAGTTCAGCACAGCCAATTCCTGCACCTGTGGGGATGAAGATTGAAGAAGCACTTAAAATGAGCCAGCAATGTGCATTGGTAGCCAAAAAAAGCCAACTGTACCCTAGACTGCATCAAAAGATGTGTGGACAACTGGTCAAGCGGGGAGATTCTGCTCCTCTGCTCTGCTCTTCTGAGACCCCACACAAGGACATCTAACTCTAGTTAGATGGGCTCAGAGTAGGGCCACGAAGTTGATCAGAGGACTGTAGCACCTTTGCTGTGAGGACATGCTGAGGAAGTTGGTGTGCTCAACCTGGAGAAGACTAGGCTCCAAGGTGAGCTTTATAGCAGCCTTCCAGTGCCTGAAAGGGGCCTACAGGAAAGCTGAAAGAAGACATTTTATAAGGGTCTATGGTAATAGAACAAGGGCTAATGGTTTTAAACTAAATTTAGATTGGGCATTAGGAAGAAGTTTTTTTGCTATGAGCTGATAAGACCAAACTGGATGAGGTTTTGGACAACTTTGGCTAGTGGGAGGTGTCCCTGCTCATGGCATGGGAATTGGAACTAGATGGTCTTTGAGGTCCCTTCCAACTCAAGCCATTCTATGAATTCCATGAATATACATGTATGTACGTTAAATTTCATCTCTTAAAAAGATCATCTTTAGATGTTTGTCAGTTAATAATAATCATCAGATAACTCAGCCATGTTTTATCACAGTTAATATGGCCTAGCAGTCCCGAATAGGCTTTTCAGTTTTCATAAACATAATCCATTGAAGATAAGATTCCATTTATTTTACATCCGAGAACCTGCATATACTCATGGTTTCTTTAGAAGCAGAGTGCTTCATTCAGAAAACATCACAGTTTGACTGATATCCCCTACTTTAATTTTGTTCCAAATGTGCATATTACCTTTTTTTTCAGGTAAAATGACAGTTCAGTGAAAAATAAATGAAAGCAGAAGTAGAGGGGAGAATGCGATCATTTGCCATGTATGTGATTGATATTACTGATTTCAGGAATTTCTAAGGATTTTCTGAAATTTTAAAATTTTCCTTCTAAGCACCTATAGCAGGTCTCAATTGTGATGGTTTGGGAGTTCCCCCCCCCACACACTTTGTAAAATGACCCAGACTAGAACTCAACTGTCTGGAAGTTAAGGAATGAAGCTATATTTACAGCTCAGCACAATATACAAGCAGATATATACACTATATACAGGAATATTGACAGAAATATACAAGTTAAAGGTAATACAGAAACACAACACCCCTCCCAGAAATCAGAGTCCCCAGGAGGGGCTCCCAACCACCTTTCCACCTTCTCCTCACCCCTCTGCCTTACCCCACAGTTTGCCTTATGTGCAAGGTGAGTTTGGAGGATCAGCCAGGGGCGTTAGAAGGAAAGTGGTTAGTGAGGTTACTCAGCAGAGAGGGGAAAAAACCAGAAGCTAGACCGCCCGAGATGTTGTGCCCCAGAGACACTGACTTATCTATGTTTTGAGTTCTTAGTCTTAAACATCTCAGCAAGCCTATAAGTGAAGTAGACATCACCATTGCTTGCTTTTCACAGCCTATAACATAATTTTCTCTATTAAAATATTTCAATTAGCCTCAAATCAGCACATCAATTTATACTTACAGCCAGATCTCCTTCCTGTTTATTATTTTAAGGTAAAAAAATCACAATCAAAAGGAAACGTAAATAAATCTACCACTGTCTGTGTACAAGTCAACATTCAACATTATATTTAAAACTTGATAGATGGTGGAGAAAAGCCTCATGCACAGAGTTCTAGAAAGAAGATTGCTGTCAGACTTTCTTTTTTCATTTAAAGAAGTATTCAGCTGCACTGCCAGCATATGAAAACATATTAATAAATTACTAAAAATGCACTTGTTGAAACTCTCATGAGGCACACTATTGTGTTAAATAAATTAACCTCTTATAGTAGCCTTCCTATAGCTGAAGGGGGCCTACAGGAAGGCTGGGGAGGGACTATTTACAAGGTCTTGTAATGACAGGACAAAGGGCAATGGGTTTAAACTGGCAAAGGGGAGATTTGGACTGGATGTTAGGAGGAAGTTGTTTGCAGTGAGGGTGGTGAGACACTTGCACAGGTTGCCCAGGGAGGTTGTGGATCACAGAATCACCCAACGTGATCAAAGATCACGTTGGGTGATTCTGTGCTCCACAACCTCCCTGGAGATTTTCAAGGCCAGGTTAGACGAGGCCTTGGGTGAGCTGTACTAGTGGGAGGTGTCCCTGCCTATGGCAGGGGGTTGGAACTAGATGATCCTTGAGGTCCCTTCCAACCTTACCATTCTATGATTCTATGATTTCAAAGTTTCTCTTTGTAATATATTGTGTTTTGTGATTTTTAACATTCTGACTTTGTGAATGAAATATGATGCTGATATTTAGCAGAACCTAGATATTAAGAATGCATATCTGCAGAGGTAATTTTTTTTTTTCAAAAAAGTATATTATTATAAAAATAAATAAAACATATTTTCTAAATAAAGAGAACATTTAATTTTCTTTTCGTTATTGTTTTATTTAGATTCACTGTGTGGTTTTCACTTATTGAAATAATAATGGGCTTGCAGTTTTTGTAATGATCTCTTTATTTTCAATGAAGCCCAAACCCCAAACCTGCAATTTTTATTTATTTACTTTTTAATTTAAAATCTTCTTACAGCATGCAATTTATTTTATTATGGTATGAAAAATATGTATCATTATGAGTGTATATGGCATAATAATAATTTTTTGATTAAATATTGACAGGATCTGTCAGTTTTAGACCACAAGTTTAAATTTTTCAAATAAGACCCAATTACCCTTGTATCCATCTCTGTTGCTCTGACAACAAGAGTTCATTAGCAAAAACTGTGTGCCCCATTGCAAAAAATCTCCATACTAATATGCATTTTACTACTCCTGAATAGCTAGGGAATAGGAAAATGGGTTGGTATGATGTTTGTTATGATAATATGCATACCTCTTGAGTATTGCTTTGAATTAATTTATTTTTAGTACACAGGGTCATTGTTGTGAAAATAAGTTGCCTTTTTTTTTGTCCTTTTTGACTTCCCCTTTTTTTTCTCCCCTTTTTTCCCCCACCTGTTTATCATGAATTCTGATAGAAATTCTATGCATATGATCTGGCTCTTGAGTCCAGCTGATTCCAGTGAAGCAATCACAATTAACCACTTTAAATTAGCTTTTGAACATTTTGTATTATTTTACCTTTTCTCTGAGTACTTTTGTTTAGACATAGGTCTCTTCTAGGAAAGTAATTATGTTTACACATTATTAAAAAATATGGGTGGAGTTAAAATCCAACATAACACCTAGAATACTCTGATAACTTCTAAATACCTCTGTCAACATCCATTCTTGGAAGTCACTTTTTAACAGACGAAAATCCAACAAGTATATTATTTTTCTTCCCATGGTAAAACCAACCTAAGCAGCATGTAAAAAGCTTTTGGTTGTTCAATTTACTTCTGGTTTTAATTAACAAAATCTATTACAGTGTTTTCAGTAGAATGTAAATTTTTGTCACTAGTACTGTTCTTCACTGTGCTGACCAAATTACAGAATCACAGAATACTAGGGGCTGGAAGGGACTTCAAATGATCATCTAGTCCAGCTCCCCTCCCAGAGCAGGATCACCTGAGTAGGTCACACAGGAATGCATCCAGGTGGGTTTTTGTTATGAATTATGCAAAATTAATAATCAATATTAATTTTGATATCCAGGCAAAGATTGTTAACAACTATGAAATTTGTTTATTAACATTAAATCTCACCAGAAAACTTATTGACAATGTTTGAAATGCACGATTTGGATATTTCAACACACAGGGAACAGGCAAACTAGAACACTTAAGAAATAACAAGCAAATACAAACATTAAACTTAGAATGGTAAAGAGGTTCTTGTGGTCCATTATACCACTTGCCTACTAGGAGACTCAAGAGGCTCCTTTCTGCTGCTACAGCAGAAGGCACAATAGAATAGTTACAGACTTTCTTACAAAGAGGCTTTGAATATTTTCTCAAAAAATAGTATCAGACAGTACCCAAACACTTGAATGGAGTTCTGTGGGTGTCTTGAACGTCGTTGCAGGCAAAGCAGAACATAACGTGGCAGGGCAGAGCTGGTAAAGCAGCACAGGCACGTGGCAAAAGCCTATTTGTTGTTTGCCAGAATGCAATGGCTGCTTTGGCCACTCAGATTCACCAATCAGAATGGCACTTTGCCAAATCTGACCATATTAGGTGAAGTCAGGAGCTTGCTTTCTCTTATTTGGGAAGAACAAGTCTGGGTAAGTCTTGGACCCTCAAAGTGGGTGTCTCCAAGCCTTTTGTCTTATCCCTGCACTCTGCTTCTCCCGCCCCAGCAGAGGGAAGGGGACCATGAGATCATGCCTGGGCAAGCCAGGCATGTATTAGACCTATTTTGGCCTTCCACAACCACGACTTTGAAGGGGAAGGAGACTCCATAATCTCTCTGGGAATCCTGTTATAGTGCTCTGTCACCCTCACAGTGAAAAAGCTTTCCTTATGTTTTGGAGGACCCTCTTCTGCTCCAGCTTGCAGTTATTGCCCTTTGTCCTAACACTGAACATCACTGAGAACAGCCTAGTTCAGTCCTCCCGACTCTGGCCCTTCACATAGGTTTAATTTACATTGCTTTAAATAGGTTTAAATTGCTTTTTCTGTCTTAGAATTCCCGTCTCAGATCTTTTTAATTTGTACGTGAGAAATAATCTGTCTGGACTCCATATCCAATTAAAGAAAAACAAAATCAAAACCACGGGTAAAACTCTGCAAACATTAGAGATAAAACACTGAAATTAATTTCAAATATCAGCTTCCATTCACAATCCTGCCATAGCTACAGTATAAACCGGATTTGAAAGAGAGGAGTGGAAGGTAAGAGTGCATTTTTTCTGTCAAAAATCCTTGTTTGAGGGTCAACACTACCTGAATTTATTGTGCCTGTAAGTCAGACTGTCTCCAGTTCACATACAAGTAGACCCGCATGAAGGTGTCTGTGTACACATGAGATAACTGAGCACAAAGTGTCTTCATTCTTGCCATGGAGATGTTAAAAGAGGGCATCAATGCAGTCAGTGAAACTCAGGAAGATGTGGTTCACCTTCAAGTAGCCAGCTAAGGTTCCATTTGCCTGACTATGGGCCTGTTACAATTTTACATGCTCGAGGTGCCTAGCAGAGCATAGCTCTCACAGCAGTTTCTTTGCTGGAAATTTGTAACTGCCAATTTTTCAGTTTTCAGATACCAGTGGGGTTTTGACTACCACTGAATGTCTCTGTGTGAGTAGCTACATGATTTTAGGTGTCTTTATTAGGATGAATTACTTTGCTTCATTCAGAACTGCATCATTCCTCATGGAATTACAACAAAACTATGTCATAGAAGGTTGATAGCTAAAGAAAAATTAGGCTATGAGATATATTTTGTCCAACATAAAATCAACAAAACCCTTTCAATAGTTCAGCACTGTTTCTTACAGTTTTGAGCCTATATGCACTTAGCAATAATCTATTTGTGTTTTAAATGTTTAACTATATTTACCCTGTACTGGGAAAAGGGGGAAGCAGTGTTTTAGGATATGAATTATAAGCCAGATATTTTTTGACTCTTACTGAAGTACAACTTAGAAATAATTTATGATGGTGTGAAAGCATTCTGAGAATTCTTCACTGTAAAGATTCTCAAATATTTGACAGAAATGAGACAAGGACGTAAGATTTTTAACGTATTAAAAAATAATGTTATTGCCCTCGGGCATTGCATAGGAATAGACATAATTTATTTCACACTCTTTTAAAAATATTTGGTATTTGAAGTGAAGGAAATGTGAGTGCTTATTCAGGTTACACATAATAAAACAATGATCCAGTGAAATAAAAGCAAATGGACATAAGGTCTGGAGACAAACTCAGAGATCTAATTCATTGTTAACATAATTCCATCAAGTAAAATATCTATAAATCAGTGTAGGAAGACACTTAGGGAAAATATTTCACCATATATTGCTTCTACTCTGTTTAATATGTTAGGTTACGTGTTACTGAACTTCAAAAATACAACACACTGAACACTGAAACTTAAAGTAGTAAATAGTTATTAAAATAGTCATTATACATTTATTTGTGGCTAGAAGAAAAACAATCAATTTGCAAAATGGTGTTCACAGCTGAAATTAAATGGTGAAGTGTCAAGGTACAATTGCCTGTCACAGTTATTCATGGTCTTGTATCTAAGTGAGAGTTTGTTCAAATTTTAATTAGTATAGAACAGTTAACATCTAACTCTTACAAAATACAGAGCACTTTTGTCCATACATTGTTATGCTTTTATAAATTATATATATATATATATAAAATATTTATGCATTCAGTGAATGGAAACAGTTTTACTGTATACATTTTTAATGTTGTACTCTATGCAANATGATTCTATGATTCTATATTATTTTGGTATATTATATATTATTTTGGTATTTCAGACAGACAGACCTAGTATTTCTTTTCCTCCCAGACAGAAGTTCCCAGTTACAGTTTTGCTGAGGATGACTCTCTGTATCACTGTCAGTAAGTGGATGTCATTGAGATCAATTCAAATTTTGCAGTTTTGACTTAATTCTGTAAATATTTTAATTTGTTTTGACGATTTATTTCAGAGCAGAGGATTTTGCACATTTAGATCATATTTCAAAATCACTTTAGTGCCTCTTGTTAACTCATATGTACCTAAAAGCTTTCATATTTTTCAACTGATTTTTTTCCTAATTCTTTTTGTTGTGCTTTTAAAAGTTAATTTATTGAGAGTTGTTTATAGAACCAGTTCTCAAAAGTCTAACCAAAAAAAAAAAATTTCAATTATTACTGATTTGGGGTTATTTAGAATTTAAATATTTTTATATCAGGAAAA
Source organism: Ramphastos sulfuratus (assembly GCA_013399055.1). NCBI lineage: Eukaryota > Metazoa > Chordata > Aves > Piciformes > Ramphastidae > Ramphastos > Ramphastos sulfuratus. The sequence continues at coordinate 48,611 of WBNM01022370.1, read as the reverse complement.
TTTCATTAATTGGAATTGATGGTTGGCAATTGCTTTTATTTCAGTGGATACTTTTGCATGGAGAAATCTGTTATCTGGCATTTGTGGGCTCCCACATGTTTACCTGATTTTCTGTTTTTCTTCTAAATATTGTAATGAGTTTAATCTGATTTAATTTGTCTCATGTCTGGAGATAATCACCGTAAGATTTTTTAATAACTATGAAGGAATGTTGAGGCAGTTGTGGTTGCTTAGCCTGAAGAAGAGAAGACTCAGAAGAGACATTACTGTGACCTATCAATACTAAAAAGTGACTTGTACCAAAAATTGAGAAAGACTTTCTACCAGGGCCTGAATTGATAGGACAAAGAGCAACAGTTTTAAACTGATTTAGATTGCATGCATGGAAGACATAGACCAGGTGATCAGTACTTTTCACAGCATCACAGTATCACAGTATAAACAAGGTTGGAAGAGACCTCAAAGATCATCAAGTCCAACCCATTACCACAGACCTCAAGACTAGACCGTGGCACCACGTGCCACGTCCAAACGTGCCTTGAACACCTCCAGGGACGGCGACTCCACCACCTCCCCGGGCAGTTTTATTGGACACTTCCACCTCAGTGAAATATGTTTTTACTGTAATGCATTTTATGGTGTAATTTAGAAATAACTGTGATCAAAGGAGCTTTTTCTTTCCTAAGTAGGCTCAATGTTACAGCATGATTTCATATGGTGTAGCCTAAAATAGATTTCGAATAATTTTTTTTGTATTCTGAATGCATCATATGCAGGAATTGTTTGTCTGTACAGGATAAAAATAATTCATTTTGTAAATACTTTTTTTAAACTTAGTTGAAAGTATTTTCTCCAAAATAATGACAAATAAAAAATTAAAGCTATTTTTAATCTGATGTGTTTAATTTTCCTTTTTAAATGAAAAACTGGCCCTTTGAACTCTATTTCGGTGTGGAATAATTACTATCTGCCATTACTAACACTTCCAGAAATAAATGATCTAGTCAGGATTAGAATTAACAAGCACAGCTGATCGAGCTGGTATGAGCATGCCTTTCTTACAGTCAGCTTCAGCTGATGTTATTCACTTATTCTCAATTAGGCACTATCTTAGAGCATTTACCCACCGAATATTTACTTGCTGATAAGCAATTGCTATAGTAGATTCATGGGCTGTAGAGAAAATGTTCAACTAGAATAGGAAAATATAACTGCCACATTCACTAAAGGCCCCAGTAGAGGCCCTGGTAACTTAATAAATTGATGATGATGAAATGAATTGGAATAACACAATTTAGCAATTTTGCTTTTCCAATGGAAAAGTAACATATTTGCTAATAATGTTTCGATGTGAAAAATATAATAAATTGAAAATATATTCAAATCACTGTTTCTATTGCATTCAGTGACAATCTTTATCATAAGTATAACCTCGCAGCCTAATATCTCTGTTTCTTAAATGTCGTATTAAAAATATTCTTCCAAATGACACAATAATTTTAGGTCGATCANTTCTATGATTCTATGAAACCTTTGTTTATGACTTCATGTAGTTTGGATATTCATACCATGATATTCAGGTATTTGCTACAGTACTAAGAACCAAGCAGAGCACGAGACTTCAGGACCAGAGCAGTAGAACGACAAAATTGTGCAAAAACTGCTGTCAAAATTGCCTGAATGATTTCTGGAAGGGGCAGGGAGTCAAACACAGCAGTACTATAGACAAACTGAAGGAGGCTATGGTGGTAGACCAGAGATAGGGGTAAACCCAGCAGCCCAGCTGAAGTGTATGTACAGTAATACACACAGTATGGGTAATAAACAAGAGGATCTGGAAGCCTTGGTACAAGAGGAAAACTATGATGTTGTGGTCATCACAGAAACGTGGTGGGATGACTCACACAACTGGAGTGCTGTACTCAATGGCTACAGACTCTTCAGGAGAGACAGACAAGGGAGAAGGGGTGGAGAAGTAGCCCTGTATATTAGGGAGGCTCTGGACATCATGGAAGTATAGATTAAGGATGATCAGGTTGAGTCCCTGTGGGTAAGAATTAGGCGGAAAGCCAACAGGGCTGACATCCTGGTTGGATTCTGTTATAGACCACCCAACCAGGAAGAAGAGGTTGATTCCAACCAGGAAGAAGAGGTTGATTTATTATTCTTATCTCAACAGTTACGTGAGCTTACCAGGGGTGCAGCCCTGCCTGACCTGCTGTTCACAAATAGAGAAGGGCTGGTGGGAGATGTGGTGGTTGGAGGCTTCCTGGGGTCCAGCGGTNCTTCCTGGGGCCCAGTGGTCCATGAAATTATAGAGTTTTTAATATATGGTGAAATCAGGAGGGGTATCAACAAAACCTCCACACTGGACTTCTGAAGGGCAGACTTTGACTTATTTAAGGAACTAACTCAGAAAGTTCCTTGGGCAACAGCCCTTAAGAACAAAGGGGTCCAGGAAGGCTCGACCTACTTTAAGAAAGAACTCTTGAAGGTGCAGGAACAGGCTGTGCATATGTGCTAGAAGATAAGCCAATGAGGGAGACAGCCAGACTGGATGGGCAAGGAGCTTCTAAAGGAATTAAGGGGAAAAAAAGAAAGGGTAGGTATCCCAGGAAGAGTTTAAGGATGTTCACAATCACACTGGATTTTGGTCTAGTATTACAATAGCATGAGTCTTATAGCACTATTGATCATCTGTCTCTTTCAGTGACTCAGAGACACTTCCCAGAGTGATTTTTCTAACAAGGAGTGGAGCTAGAAAACTTTATATCATTTAGTTCTTTCTGAAATTTATCAAGCATCATGTATTTTTATCAAAATAAACCACTATAATACATCTGTCTCTTTCTATAGGTTGGTCAGTAATGTTGAGGAGCCTACATCTGCTTTTCCCAAATATTAGAACACAAATATTCCTCTGCATAAATCCAAAGTACTACTTGGTTATGAAGTATTTATTTGTATTAGTAGTATTATAAAAGTTTCAGACAACATCAAGAAAGATATTCAAAAGAACGAACATGAATATTTAGTGAATTACAAGTAGATTTCCAATTCTTTAGTCTGAAAAATAATATTACCTAGAAGGGGTGATAAAGGACTCTATGATCCAGAGATGATGAATATAAGCCATTTTTCCCCCTTCCTTTTCTTGTGGAAGAACTGTGGGACATTGAATTAAACCTACCAGTAACACAGAAGGAGACTCTCTTGAATTTAGCTCTGCCTTAAGCAGGAAGTTAAACTAAATTTCCAACTTTCCTTTTTTTTTCTAGGATTCTATGGGTTGCTCAAGAATATAGGCTATGGAACACCTCTTAGGATGCTAAGAACACAAGAAGCATATTTAGATTTAAGGAAAGACTGGACAATTCTACTGAATATATTTATTGAAGATCTCTAAATTCCTAGATTTATAGACATCTAAGTTCTTTGATTCAGGAAGATAAAATTTACTGGACAGTACCTGTAAAAAGCATGATTTTTTAAAATGTTATTTTTTTTTTTTTAGGCTAAGTGTTGCTGTGCATACTGTTAGTAAAAAAAAAACATTCAGACACCTATATATCCACTGGTAGCAGCATAATTTGTTCCTGTGTTGTTCCATTTTACCTGATTTGGAACTGCTATACATTGATTAATATTACTGAAGGAAATAATATTGCAAATGGTTACTCTTTCTAAGTCTTATTTGTTTTGACTTTATCCTTTATTTTTCTGTCTTCTTGCTTTTTTTTTTCTTGATGTCAGCAAGTATTATTGTGAAGTATCACAGCAATCTCTGTCCACTGTTTTTATTCCCTTTTCCCTTTAGAAGTGAGTAAATTTCTTCAGTATTCTTTTTTGTTCCCTTTTCCTTTTAGAAGTGAGTAAATTTCTTCAGTATTCTTTTTTATTCCCTTTTCCCTTTAGAAGTGAGCAAATTTCTTCAGTATTCATTAATGTTCTTTCATTTTTGCTGCCTGAAATGGAATGCATCTTGTTGAAATTAGCTCCATAGCTTCTTTTCACAGACAATAGAAAGATGCAAATACCTTCTCTATACTAGATGAAAGAAAAACAGTACCTTCTTTTTCTCTTTCTTTTTTTAAATTTTTTTCTTTTCCTATATTTTTCTTCTCTTTGTAAAGTTTTCTGGTTATTTTTACCAATTAACTCTTTGGTTAGACTGTGACAAAACTAAGACAGGCTTTCTCACTTTCTATCTTGGACTCTTACACTCCTTTCATCAACATGGTAACTAATGTTGCATTGACAGTTATGGTCATCTTTTTGAATCTTATTACTGGCCTCCTGTTGCCTGCAATATAAAGCCAAACAATCTATTTTCCAGACTTTTTTTTTTC